>JAQFYC010000121.1:0-83884 GCA_034694165.1 Tomocerus mixtus | reverse complement strand
TTATGTAATTCGATTCATGTACTTGTGTAATGTGTTGGGGCCTGCGGGCTATTATTTTGAGACACAATAAATCTATCACCAAACTTTTTAATTAGAGTTAACTTTCAGATTATTTTCTCCTTTACCCTTTTTCTAATGTATTAATTTGTATTGATTACGGTGTAATTGATTACTTTATCTTTAAAATTGTAAGGATATCACTACAGGATAGCTTATATTGTAACTGTGCGGTGTAAACTTCTAATTTAGACAGTTGTAACTTATAGCAAGGATATATTTTATGTAATATTGGCACTGACAATATTATTTGTATCTAATTACATGCATATATGCTGCAGTTACAAAAAGTATAGTTGTTAGATAGATTGCCACAAAAAATAAATGTGTAGGGGTTTCGTTTATAGTAGTGTGTAGTACATACATAATATATAGGGTTGCTGCAATACTACACATACGTATTCAGAGAATTTTGAAATGAATGTATCTTATGGCCATAGTCATTTGTAATATCCTCTTGACGACTGCGGAAGAAAATATATCTTATCCGGCAGATTTAGTTCTGCGATGTCTCGACTCGACACTCAAGACTAAAAGTCTCAACTCATATCTCAGTTCTCATTACTTTTCTCTTTTCTCGACTCTTTCGCTCCCTTCCTTCATTTCTCTCTTTCTTTCGTTAGCTTTTAACTTCGGCTTCACTTCAGTCAATTCATCTCATTCATTCATATATTCAGTTCACCAACTCGCTGTTTTCTTGTGGCATTCCTTTAGCTTTATCTACTATTTTCATCTTAGTGTTCTACATTACAGTATAGAGTACACACACAAGAGACTATACAGTATATTCGACGTAATGTACATACAGATTACATATGCATGTATGAGTATGTATGCTATGTAACTTTTAAGTCTTCATTGTGCCATAATATAGAATAGGTGCATTCACATGCATTAAGTACATAGTTCTATAAATTTAAAACTAATACTTGTCATTAGAATTGGTACGTACATGCTGAAAACAAATGCTACTTCAGTATGTGAACTGAAAGCTTATGTTTTTTACTGTATTCTCCATACAATATAACGGTTTGCGGAAAGTATCTGGCAAGGGAAAGTATCTCACGCAGAAACTATCTCAAATAGTTACACATTCTGTTGCAAAGTTTGTAGAAATATCATAAACACATATGTTGTACATTGCTCACCAGTCTATGCTGAATTGTGTGTTTGAACTATTTTTATTAACTAATATTACTATAACTACCAAAATTGTTTGCTTAAGCATTTATTACAATAAGTTTAACATTTATCGGCTGAAGAATGAAAGTAAAATGGATACACATGCAGTTTGTTTACAGTCTCCGATTCGCAAACCTGGGAAACAGATTGTGTGGGCTACTTACGTGAGATAACTTCCACGTGCCATACTTTCCCCTGTGAGATACTTTCCTGATATCCAATATAGCAGTGTCAGTTTAAATGGATTCTGAACAACTTTAAATTCAAACCCACTTTAAACAGTCTTCTTCTGGTGCTAACTACAAATAATACAAATAATATAAATACCTACATTATGTAGACATTATTAAGTTTACATCACATGAATATCTGAATGTAACATTAGCTAAGCTTACCACAGATGTGTAATGCATTATTTTTCTTTTGCGTTTTCCACGTCCATTCTACTTAGTGATCCACATTTTTAACGCCAACTCAATTTCGGAACTCTGCTCATAGTAAATCCTACTTCCGGTTTTAGTTTATACATGGAAATTCTTCATAAGGTTTAATAATGTAACTCAGAAAGTCTCAGACACTTTATTATATTTAAAATCTTAGGTACGGATAGTAAAATTTACTAGTAGTACATACTACATACTAATACGCATAATTGTTATGATTTAGAGTAGATGTAAAAAATAATGTAACTGAAAATACATGTTTGTAAAACTGTAAAAAATCTTAAATGTATGCGCGTTGTGCTGTTCGTGTAAAAGGTAACGTTGATGCATAAATATTAATCTCAAGTTTTATTATAAATTATAACTATAACTTTGCGACTAATAATTGTAGAAGAATATTGCGGCATATTTGTAGAATTCTATCTCATTTTATTATTGACCTTAATTCGATACGTAGGTAGGTAATAATAATGCGTTCAGAGAAGAAAATATAACATTAAGTGTGTTACATGAACAAGTTGCTTCCTATTCATAGTACTATTTACTACCTACATGTAATGTATAATATGTACATGTTCAAAATGAGTATTGCATTGTAGTTCACAACTTGCTATGTGTCAAACAAATTAGAATGCTTTGAATACACAAATAGCTCGTGTGTATGCGTATATCTGTCGCGGTATGTATTTATTTTTAATTAAATGACATCTATAGATTAATTCAAGCATTGAATGCTTTAATATATCAAATCATGGTAGAACATTGTTATTTAGTTGAATTTAAGCTTAGATGACATGTTATCCCATATTGTTAGTTTGTCCGATATGCTGCCTTTGGAATCCTGTGGGACTAGAAACTTTGGTAAGTTCTGGAGTTCCAGTTGGAAGCTAGTGGGTACTTTATTTTTCAAGTCGGACTAATTCGCCCCTAATACGCAACAGAAGTGGAAGTACCTACTAGAAAACGTAAGACGGATGGGGGATACTGCTTTGTTGCGTTCTGTCTGACTGACTGAATATATGTACTCGGTATATGTAAATCCAACACAACATACATATTATACATATAGTAAAAGATGCATTGTTGCATGCCGGGGAAACTTTGTATAATGAATAACAGCTCATAGAATCCATTGCACGAAGATACTATTTAAAAATACGCTACAGCTACAGACGAAACCAGAAAGATGATAAAGCGAATCCTTCGTATTTGCAGACACATGCATAATGCATATATACGAGTACTACACATATTATACCTTAGTATTGTCACATACTATGTATAGACTTGAAACTAATTGTATTGTATTATACTACTAGTAAGTAAGCAAGTAAGCTTCAATATAATATGTAAGTGAGTCAAAAAAAGTTGTACTGTACTAGAATGAAGAAGGAGAGAGAAAGAGGGAATAAGATACATAGTTTGTTGTATGAAGGAGCTATTACTACAGTATTATGTATCTTTATGCATATACACATGCACATGGGGTATATAATATAAAGTTGGATGTAATGTAAGTAGAAAATAATATAAGTTAGCTTAGCGATGCGAGTCAGCAGAAAGATGGCATATGCAAAAAGGAAGGCAAGAGCTGTAGGATCGGCGGGGCAAGGGAGACATGGCAATGGTTAAATGAGATGGAGAGTCTGGAGATGTGAAATCTCGCTCATGCATGTAATAAAGTTGTGATCCATGGAAAAGGTCTTTTGGGATGCCACAGTATCCTCGTCGCTGGGGCATGGAGGAGTCCCAAGGGAGACAAGAAACTATCCTCAATGTCCTACAGAACCCGCTTTCGGTTATCTCCCTGCTCTGCCTGCCCGAACTCTCTGGCCTGGTCTTTAGCTCCTTCCTGCCTTACTGTACACAGATTCTCTTTCTATTTTCTCATATGTTTATATCTTCATACATACATACCTATAATATGTTATACTACTTATTATCATGATATCGTGTTGTAGTTGTAGTGCATATTTAGATTCCTATTATTGCAGTTCTTTGTACATACATATGAAACAGAACCTTGTCTTGTGATGTAGGTATTTACAAGTGATTACAACTCATATAGTATTATTTATATTGTTATTACATAGTATTGCCATACTTTATAAGTAGATGTAATATGTACCTACCCATTTATATACATATTTGCATCGAATGACTTTTTTGCTTACATATATACTGTACTACAAGTCACCAAAACATATTCGATAGACAAAGCTAAGAAAACAAAAGAAATAGAATAGTATACTATGTTCAAGTAATAGTAATACCTAAAAATGTATAAGTAAGCGAAAAAAAATACTAAATAGGGTAACATCTAGGATAATGTAATATTTGTTAAAAGAAGAGGATTTTAAAACCAAATGAAGAGTATCCCATCATGTTCCGATCGCTTTCCCGTTTGTGACTCTTTATAATATACTTCTCTCTCGCCTCCTCCTCCTCCTAAATGAATCCGTGAGCATTTCATTCTCTGATATATTATGTACATAAATGCGTACATGTTACATATGTAATGCATGGTAAGCAACCATAAAAATTAAGTACCTATATGACGTATCAAGTAAGATACATATTGTATATAGTATATATGAAACATTTACCATACCTTGTGCTTTTGTGTATAAACATTGCCTGCCAGAAGGCAGACAAAAACAGAATAGATCTATAGGGTATGTTACATAGGCACATATTAAACAAGAACAAGATGTAGACGTACGTAGCCTTTGGGTAGATATCGGAGAAGCTCGGAGGCAGTAGCAGGGAAGTGAGTCTACTGCACTAGTTTTAAGTATCGAATTTCAGTTCTGTCATTACAATTTTCTACACTCAATACAATAGACACGAAAAGTAATACTATAATACCTGCTTTGCTTGAGATTAGTTAGTAGGTACCCTTTTAATGTTTTACTACTGTTCCGCAGTTTCCTATTTCAAGTATACTTTTGTTGTGACATATTATGATGTAAATATTTATATATACACACGTCACATAGTTCATAGATGAAGTAAGCTCATCTAAATACATTATTTTTCAAACGTGTACCATATTTATATCATAAAGCTAAATTGTAAGTGAGCATCGTAAATAGAAGGAACTTTCGCACATTAATAAGCAAACTTAAATATGACTCAATAATTATGTACCTATATAAATATGAGTTCACTCCTTTACCAGATAAGTCGTGTACTGGAGATGGTTTGCTTTATGAGAACAATCTAACTGGTGTACGTACGTGAATTTTTAGTACAGATATTTTTTATAGGTATGTATAGAAATATTAACAGACTTACCCTACAACGGATATCATCGTACTAAGGTAGTATGGTAGCAACATTGATGTAAAGTTTCCATATATATTACTAAAGATAATCAAGCCAAGGTAAATTTTACAAAGCATGAGGATTAGGTATAATTTTGTAGAGCACCTTGGAGTGTATGAAGTATTTCAAGTACATGTTAAAGTAGAACTAAACATTATTCTACATACATAGATAAAAGTTCATCTACATGAAATGGTTGATAGGAGACAAGGAGGGTTTGTAGTTAAGAGAAAATGCAATTGTTGTATAGATTTGAAGAAGAAAAAAGTTGTGTCCCATTGTTAGGCGAGTGGACGCTTGGACTTGTTACTCTTATTGTTCTTCGACGCTGAAGTAGGTCTATTTTTCCAAAGAATTATAATGGAGTGTAATGCATGCAGCGTAAAAGGCAAAAGTGCGGAGAGATAATACATTGTCTTCTTTCGTCCAAATGTCCAAGTCATCTTGCCGAGTGGTCGAGAAAGAGTAAGCAATTCGCTCCACTGTTTGGGGTGGACCTACGTGCAAATCTTCATAATTTACCCGTTCCTCTTTACGTGACAAATGAATATGACGTAAGGACTTTCCAGCACTTATCTCCCCTCAAGGCTTCATCTCCAACGTCTATTATGTACAAATATTCCTTCTTTTTATATTCTTCCTTGCCGAATGGTGGACTACATTCAATACTCTGGCTTGGCTTACTATACTACTATACTATACAACTGCACCACTTTATGGCTAACTCCTTAGTGTCCATTTACACTACCAAGGTTTCAGTTTCTCCCCTGAGACACAGAAAAGTGTTCACAATAGATCTTTTACAAACTGATATAAATAGTGTCTACTAGTCTAAATAAATAATTTTCTATACCTGGCTACGGTATTCACAATTATACAAGCAGGTTCACACATTCTTAGGGAAACATTGCACTATAATTTATATTATATACTCATACAACCAAGAATAAAAGAATTCGTGTGCAAGTTCCTACCTGTTACACTTTAATTTTTTATCCAAGATTCATAACTATTTATGTGTCAACGATTTGCAACAGGTGCTTTGAAAACTCATTGATGTGGAACGTACTATTGGGAATCTACTATTTATTATAAAATTACTGATTAAATTAACATTTAAACTGCCATAAAGAACAGGCGAATTGCAAAACTATAAAATCAAAATATCAAATCAAATGTATCAAAATACTACCGAAATTGTGCTAGAAACTATAATTTTAGAGAACCAGACTTATACTGACCTATACCTTTGATAAATCTACATGTTAGAAATGTCATAAATGTTCAGCTAATCATAGAAATTGATGGTGCAGAAAGACACACTTTTATTTCCCATAGTGTTATTTAGGTATAGTACGTAGTAAAATAATTTTCGGTGCAATTATTATGTAACAAGTACCATTTTCTATGGAAAGCAAGTAATGCACTATTACACGGAAAGAACAAGAGAGTATTTGGAAGATTGACTTGAAATTTTGAAAACAAAGGAACTCGGCTGCCAAGAAAGTGGATTCCGAAGGAAAAGGGGCTAGCTGATGATTTGTTCCGAGTGGTGGATGTAGATGCCTTTGCCGAGACTCAATGCTTCCATCATGATGATGGATGATGTAAAAGAGTGAACGAAGAGCTATTTGCCGGTTTCGGAATGATAAGAGGAAGAACATCGGCCAGACCAGAGATACATTGATCTTAACTTTACTACTTTTTCCTAGCACGTATAAAGCACGAACCTACGTTATGATATGGGCATAAGATCTTCGGTACGCATTATACTCTCTTTAGTATCTTATTGTAAATAGTAGAGTATCACTTTGATCATAATGGGATATATGTACCTATATATCGACGTAGAAAAAGATTTCGGAATTGGTAAGTTTGAAGAACATTGTACTAGTTAACAATATTGGTGTAATATACATTTATATGATGAAAAGTATAGTACTTATTTCTATATGAGTAAAGTTGCCGTGCACTCATCTCTTTTTTCCGAAAACTAGCAAAGGAAAAAACAATTTGACTTGTCATGACATTGCAGTGTCAATGTGTTGTACATCGCCCTATGAACATTTAAACACCTAGTAAATACATAAGTAGTTGTGTCATTATGCGAGCCATATTTATACACTATAGATTTATTTACCTTTACCCAGGTCATTGATGTTATTTCATGCCGCCGCTATCTACTGCCCATTGAGCTTCAATTCTAGTTACAGATCCATTATTCTGTGTAGACGTTGGCTATTATTCTTCTCAGCTCCATGTAAATCATCTTCACACTTACGTTTGCTTACATTGCATGCAAAGATTAACTGAGTAATAGCTGCTATCTACACAGTTGTCTCACAATGAGTGTTATAATAGTATAATTCATTTTGTTTTCATAAATTTGACTATGTGTATATTTATTGGCTATTCAGGTGGTACACCTTAAACATTAAACATTTATGTAAGGATAATTAAGAGCTAATGCTAATTCTTAGAAAATAGCCTGTTTCCCCACAACAGCCAATTTTTGGTTCAAAATTAGTTTCACAAATTTTTATATGATACCAACCAATTTTATAAAATGACCACACACAATGACCCATTCGGTTTCTGCTGCTGTAAATGGTGAGTCATACTGTAACGGAGCTTTGCATACGAGTGCATAGTGTCATAGTGTAATCTTCCTACCTGACGCCGAGTATTGTAAGATAGTAGTAATTCTAACAATATCATTAAGGTTTACGATACCAATTAAAAAAGTTTTTAGGAGCGATATGGATCATAGTCAGATAAGTATGCTAAAAGGTAGCCACTTTGACACACATGTACAACCTAAAGCTTATTTATATACAGTCCACATTAACCATTTGGATGTACGATGTCATAATTGCATAAAGAAATAGTTTGATTCTGCCGAAACGAAATAATAGCTCATGTAGCACAGATAAAATAATTTTATAGCTCATATATTGGCAATCCGCATCATTGCTGTGATGTTAAATGAAGAACTACGTGAAAGAATCCAAACGGATCCATTAAAGATATTAGAATTTCTTACGAATATTACATTATGAAGATCTACTTATACAGAGTAGTTAGCCTTTTACTGTTATCCACTTTACATTGTGTAATAGTGCTCTTAAAAATTATTTAAGTGCTTGAACTCATTGTATTGGAAACAAAAGGGCAACAGTAAGAACCTACTTTAGTAGTCAAGAGGTTAATTTCCGAAGAGTAATAGATGGTACCTTTTGTTTTCTTATGCCTTGGAACTTTTATGATATAATAATAATTATTGTTTTGTTACACTTTTTGCTGGCATCGCATCGATATGACATTCTGTCGGCAACTGCTAAAGCACTAAGCAGTTAAAGGAAAAGAATCTAGTTTGGGGAGCAGTAGCCTACGAAACGAAGCTATAAATTGCAAGTATGACACGCTACGTATTCTGTAATAAAGTTCTACTTGTTACTACTTGTACCCTTAGTATACATAATATGGATACAACTAATAATAATATATTTTCGGCTTGCGAGTAGGATTATATGATTTTATACATCGAACATAATAGTGGAATAATAGTAGAGCAAAATTGAAATGTTTGCATTTGATTGTATACCAGTAAATTATATAAATTTTGTCGGTAGTCGGTATTAGGTAGCTAATAATATGATCAGTATGAGTGAAACCATTAGGCAAGCATTTATACAAGTCCCTTTGAGCTTGCTGCCTTTCATTTTTAACGGGTCATTAATTAGAAGGACATTAACTACAGTTTTCGGACACGGATCCAAAGTTGGTGAATGAGTAATTCAATTTCTCGGCTGGCTGAGTTTGAAAACGACATTATGTATACACATGCTACAGTATAAAGCATATAGTCATAATAGTTATGTTATGTTATGCTCACAATTCACAAAGATACTGTGTACATATGAATTACTACATCGTACACATACTTATTACACAGATACATATAGATAGATGTATATTTACACATAATACAAATAAAACGTAGCGTAAAAGCGTATAAATGTAGTCGTCGTTCCATCCGTGTAATGAAAGACTTGTCTCATATTGTATCTATCTCCTGCCTGCGTTTGCCTTTGCCTGTGTCAATTTTTTTATGTGTGTTGTCTACTGCACATACAAAGTCGACGAACCTCTCAATTTTCCTTCATGATTACTATCATTTACTTAAATGTGATTTCCTGTTGCTCTGCTCCTCCTAGACCTCACGTATCCCATCAGTCGTCCCACAAAACTCAATAGTTACACAGCCAGAAGCCATTATTGAGACTTGATTCTAAAGAATTGATGAGCCACAGCTAATAACTCCATGTACTCTCCACTGTCATTACTACAGCTCACCAACAAATTGCATTAAAATTATTGTTTCCATAATCATTCACCGCAAAGCCGAACTATATCGCTATCTTTTCTATGTAGCTCTAGCCACCTAAAGTATTTTATTTACTGTAGGTATGTAACTTACGCCACACTAAAGTAACCAACAGAAAGTTATTTTATGTACTCTTCAACTTTCCAACCAACGCAAACAGTAATACAAAACTAACTTTAACGCTAAATACTAACTATAACAACAATACAATTACAATGTAAAGATAAGTTAGCAGGAGGTAAGGAAACGACTATACTATGAAGTAACTATTACTATTTAGGTAAGTATGTACTACAATTTGTAATGGAAACATGGAAGTATCTTCGCCCATTATCCCTCCACTCTTATTATTTAATTCTATCATAACATCCATATCATCCAACAAACCGTGGGCAATGTACAATCTATAATAACAATAATAACAATACTCTCTATTATATTTATTACCTTGCAGTCAGCCAACCACTGCACTGGCACTCTACTCTGCACTTCTACCAACTTAAATAAACACAAACTTCCTAACACAAACACAGAACACAGAACTATAAAAGTGGACAACACAGTTCCTCGTATCTTAAGATTTTTTATATTTGCAAGTTTAGTGCATAGTTTAATGCTAGCAATATTATGCATAGGAATGATATATTATGCAATAGTATATATACATTGCATTATAAGGTTAGTAATAAAGTAGAAAAGCACTATAGCAAGCTTGGCAAGTAAGGTATTTGTATACAATGGTTTCTCAGCTAGCCAACTCAAATGGTTTAAATAAAAATGATTCTGATACATTTATGAAGAATTTGCACATAATTACATGCAACGGAGTATATATTATGCGGAATTAGGTAATACTAGCTGATGTTGCAGTTGTAATTGATAATAACTATATTAATTGCGATTTTTTAATGCTCTATATGACTCACCGCAAATAAAAACGGAATTCTTCAGAGTTGACTTTAATTGCATGGGGCTGGACCTTTTTTCTTTAATCTGCGGCAATTTTAATAATACATCGCATTAGCCTGTTATCATACACGTACATAGCTAAATACAAATACAAAATTACTATTTACTTTCACGTAAGTACTGCATAATACACGAATAAACAGTGCTATATAATTTATTAAAATGCATAGTATGCTTATACAATACATTTATAATGTGCACGTTAAACTTCATTGAAATTTAGTTTCCGGAGTATAAAATATAATAATTACCTCCTCCGCATGTACCCTTGAAGCTCTTGTACTTTTTGCTTAAGACTTAAGATTACTTTCTACTCTAAAATAGAAGCGGTTTTGAGAACTACTAGGTACTCACATAACACTTAACTATGAGTTGTGGTATGACATTATGTAACTAGGTTTAGAATTATACCTTTCGTGTAATGTAGCCGTATTTTCATTTATAGCAAACTACAATGTATTCTATTTTTTAAACTATGGGGATCCAATGATGAGAGAGTAGCTACACCGTCCCTTCCTTTTGCCATTGCCACCCAGTTTCTTAATTTTATGTTTGATGCACTACTCATACTATCAAAGAAATGTAATATGTACTGGTGACTGAAACTGCTTATTATATTTAGTTGTTGAAGGACAAAGGACAATGTAGACAATTCTTACTTGAATGAACAGCTTTCCTATTTCCAAATAATCCTATAAAACATATATCTACATGCTAAAATAATAATTTCCTATGTAGAATGTTAAGCAAAAAATGGGAATTATTTACATGGACTGGTTTTACTTTGTGGCAGAATTCGTTTTCTTGGCTTTGGTTTATGTTAAAGATAGAACTGCATTTAGTATAGATTCTGCAACATTGTCTTACCACGCTTTTTATGCCATCAAATGAACTTGTAACGAAAAGAAATGACTACCGACATTGACACTTGTAGAAAACTGATTTACCTGTGGCCATGCTAAAAGATAAAAAGCCTTCAACTGAACATTAAATAAAAGGGTTCAACTCCAAATCTACCGATTTCTTTTATTTGACTTGGGCTACGTTTTCTTCGACTCAGATGCCTTTGCAGGCACATATAAAAGGATAAATCTACCCTCTGGAAATGAGATGTGAATGCAAAATGAAGGGATTGTCTGGAAAGACTTACCCAAGATCTGTGAAGATTTTAACTTTAAGTGATTTAAATACACAGATTCCGTGGGCTGAATTTTTGATTAAATCCAATGCAACGAAGCCGAAATGCAGTGCCAAGCAAGACAAAAGGAGTTTACATAAGCCACATGCAAAGACAATAGAAACAAAATCACTACATGCCATGCATGGTCCCAATTGGCTATTGATACATTACTACAATAGTAGACGCAATAGTAATAGGCACATGGAAACTATACTCCACAAGCCCGAATTTCATTCAACTATTAAAATCGCGAAAGGAAAGTCTGCTTTTACAATCATTCTTCACGTGAAGATGTAAAAGGTAAAATTAACCGAATTAAAGATATATTACTATGTTACCTTACTAACGAGGACAGTCATCCGACAGGTTCTCAGTCCCAATAACGACAAAGGGTGTCCTCAGTTTTGGAAGTTCAGATAGCATATTTAAATGTGTCAAACAAATCATTTGCTAGATTTACTTCGCATGTTTGCCGTTTAAAAGCATAAATACCTACAAACTTTGTTTGAAGCCGAGATCTATGCTTATGTTTGTAAGCGCAAAGCTAGTATAAGCGCATATTTGTGTAATTTCTGTAGTATTGTAGCATAGCATCTCTTACTTATTCAGAATGTTCCTACCTTCACACACTTTTATTATATGTTGCAAATACATAGCCCAGATATTTTTTTAGTTGATCCCTTCCTTCTAAATACGGAAATCATAAGATACAATACGGGAAAACTTTGTCAATAATTCCGTCTTAAAAGACGTGCTATATATGTACAACTTCTCCATACTACTAAATATTTAATTGGCTATAAATTATAAATAAATCTGTATGTATGTAGATATGTATATGTACCACAAAAGCACTATATAGTATAGTCTTTCATACCCATTATAGCTCATTTATTATTTAGGTATATATTTATTGGCCATATACTGTACATGTCTTGTTATTGTTTCACAACGCTAAATATTTGTCATTTTTCAATGTTGTTTTTAAATGACAAATGTTAAGGAAAGTTAATAAATACAGAATTGAAATTTTTGTAGTTGAAATAATATAAACATAACTACATAAATATTTTCCTGGTGACATATAGAATTGTTGTTTCTAGCTTTATGTATTCTTATACGATTTAGCAAATAATATATAATACGACCCTTACACGAATCATAACTTTACATACCTATATAAAAAAGGCGTAGTTGTAGCACACGATTAGATTATTATTCATAAATATAAATGAAACTAGAGTTTCCTTTGGTGAACATGCCACTAAATTGAAGCGTAAAGTGTGGCACAAATAGAATATTGTCTACTTAACATTCAAATTGGAACAGTAAAAGTCAAGTCGATAACCGATTTAGTTTGCTAAAACAACTGTGTAGAAGCTTAGAAGCCAAATTTCCGTGTCAATATTGGTTTGGTTGTTGAGCGTCCCCACCGTTGTTCCATTCTCTCGAAGTTGAATAGACTCCCCTGCTAAATTGATTATCTTGCCAATACACCAAAAATATTAGTCACAATTTTGATAACACAATTTGTCTCCCCAGCAAACTCATCACGTTATGTTCCATTCTGGCCTGGCCCTGCCAATTTCAACTGTATAGGCTAACGCTATGATTATATGGACATGTAAATATGTACTATACTGCCGGAGATCAACATGTAGTCCTCTGTCTTATATAATACTTTGCTATGCTACTATTAGGTTAATTGTATGTATACTATTTGAAATAATATATTATACTAGCCTCAAGTTCCTACTTCACTTTCTATTTCTTCCCACTTAAGTTGACATGACAAAGACGTAAACATTGCCTCGTGCTTAATAATAATTGTATATATAAAATGTGTAGATACTTTTACTTAAAAACTTTCTAGATATAAAAATACCATGATGTGGTTTCTACTGATATTATATTGGGAAACTGCAATAGGTAAGTGGGTACTTACTAAATACACTTAATATGATGAAACATAATATAAATACCTTATATTGTAGTGTATATCTTCCATATGTTGCTGTCCATGTAAATATCTGAGTTAAGCTTATCCACAAAAATAAATGGATACAATTTTCTGCAAAGAAGTAAATTAGTTAGTTTGAAGCTTGCTATGTATTGTTGTAACTTGTAACATCATCTCTATTGTAGCGTCAAGCTGTACCATCTGTTGGTGTGCATTAATATCCCTACCGCAGAAAAGGTTGGCAGCCGAACTGATCCGCAAAACGACAACCGTTCCTTTTTCCGTGCAAGTAGCTGCCCCAATGGGTTTGATATTATAGCTAGAGTTATTTAAAGCAAAAACAAAGAATAACTTCGATACCATTATTTGCACGACAAGGGGACGATTGGCTAGTAATCCTAATTTTTATTTAAAGCACTTTTAGTCCAGTTTTCAACAATATATTAATTTTTAGCACATAAATAAATCTATAGTGTCCATCAAATCAGTTAAAATTAGAACCTTGATTCGTTTTTTTTAAATTGACAAGAAAATTCATACGTGGCTGGCGGGTTCTGTTCCTACGGTATATATATATTGTAAACCCTTTAAAGGCGAACAGTAAGGAAATGTCCCTATTTAATTACATTTACGAACAGTATCGTTAAGCTATTAATGTGACAAACGTTTTTCCGATATCACAATGAAGGTCGTAAAGCTTTATTTTAGCATACCACACCCATAAATGCTGGGGGGTAAAACTATAATAAAGATAGATATACGCAGGTTAGGGTAGCGCAACTTATTTAGAACTTGACTCCACTACCTAACTCATCAAAAACCATTTGTTGAAAGCAAATTATTGATTCCCAACAACATAATATAACAAAATGAAATTAAAATGAAGTCCTGTCACCTGGCCCTGAATGTTGTGTTTTAAGGAGATAATTAGCATAGATAGAAGTGCTTCAGCATCATTATTCCAATTCCCTCATTGGTGGACGAGCCCCACTTTCTGTTGGAATGTATTGGAGAATTTGACCTGTTGAAGTTGAGATTAAATCTGAAGTATTATTTGCGGAAAGATTTGAAAATAAAACACACACGAAACTCATGATTATTTAAATGCACTTTTATTACTGAAAAATATCACGTCTGTACGAAAGTACCCAATACAATTGACTGCATTACATAATTTATTCTATATTTTTATGTTTAGTTATGCTATACAAAAGAGGTTTAGAAACAGTAAGTATTAAATGCAACAATGAGTATCTGGACAATTAGTATTAATACATTTGGCTCTGTAATACAATTAATCAGAAATAATAACTTCCGTCATCCACAGCCATTAAATTCATTATAGTTAACATAAGTATTTGTTGAAGGAAGTTGTGGAATAACGTTGTGATGTAAACATAAATTAAATACTTTTACGACACGCCAATACAAATAACATTAGTATTTTCAACAATATAGGACGACTGAATATTGAAGGTATGATAATCTGAATAGGTATTTCTAATCTTTAATAACTCACAGTAAGATATTTTCTTCAGTAGAACTAGATATTTTCTAACGTTTTTGTGTTCATGAGACTAAGTTTTTAGTGCTCCTAAATTCAATGTAGTTTACTTAAATATAATATTTATTGAAATTCAGGTAAATCCGTAAAAAAACAATCTTTACGCGGAATAAACATTCCTTCACAAGCCTCCTTCGTTCGAAAGCCAAACTTTTCCAATTCAAGATGTTTTATAGTCATATCTCCAAACATCTTATGATACGTTAGAGTTATCCAGAGCATGCCTAAAACAATAGATTTCAGTTGGAGCAAAAGAATACTCTTAAAAATAATAACCTACCCTATCATGTCATACATACTCCCCTGTCCCGTCCCGAATAAGTGTACCTAGATCCCAAAATAACATTACCGAAAAAAACATTCCCTGAAACAAAAAACTGAAATTACCTTCGCTGCGCTATTTTTACATAGGTTTTTTGTATGCCCATCCGACTTAAAGAAATTCAGTTTTTGGAACCATTGGATTACTAGGCATGCAGAAGTTGTGGTCCCACCAAACATCATAACTCTAATTATAAATATATCAAGTTACAGTATTGAAGTTATTGATACTTACGGACTATTTAATTAGACATAATGAATTAATTAATTAAAATATTAAATGCATTCTAAGGAGTACATCTCGTTTACAAAATACTTATACTACGAATAATAGTATTGACATATTCATTAAGAGCCAAATGTGTACATGACGAAAATGATCGTTACCCAGAAAAAGGAACTTAGTGAGAATTAACAGCATATATGTTGGGGACTACGATCTTTCGTTTCGCTATAGTTTACATGTTTTCGACTCCTTCACCAAAATTGACGTCGATTGTCATGCAATAACAAGGTACAAAAGTTGAAAACAGAACCAAAATAACAAAGTCAAAATAATCTAACAATACATTAATACTAATACAAATTGAAGGGACTACAGGCCTTTCGGTCGACTCGAGATTTAGTTGCTTGATTTTCGAATGTTTTTTTAAAATTTATGCCGACTGTCGATATAAATCCCTGTAAAAGGTTCAAAAATGGTCAATTGTTTACCAATTCTGTTGAATAAATAAATTCATAGTTGGGATAGGAAAACCTATTGTTCCTCTGCCTAACTCAATTCCTATCAATCATATTTTATATTAACAAATTGTAATGAAGTTACAATATAATCCAGTTTGTGTAAAATTAGTACCTATAATTAACGAAGCCTGCAATGGTTCCTAACATTTTAACCAAGGTTTTAATCCCTTATCAGCACGTACATATTTAAATACATTATGTGCTATATATACAAGTCTTGCAAACATAAACCTGATTACTTTTACTTTCCTTATAATGAATAGATATTTACTAAGCCCTATATAAACAATCCTCAACAGTGGTGCTAAACTTGTAAAGTAAGGGCAAAATGTGATGTCGCTAAGAATATACTACAAATATTATAACCAACTACATTCCGATCAAACCTTATTTGCCATTCAGAGGTCAAATATATCAATATAATACTGATTATTCAGTACGCAGGCCATTACAACAGATCCATTTTAAGCTGTTTAATAGTGACACTGTTGTTAATATATGCCAAAGTGACATGAGGCTGCAACATAGACATTGCACAGATGGGAAAGTCATCGAGGCGGCAACGGCAGCTAGCAATTACTGGGTACCAACTACATGTCCCCCTTGGTAAGTCGTCCATATGCTCATGGTACAAGGCACACAAAAAACCCCAAAATTATTGGAAATTGGAGCGATATTAGATATTAAATATTGAGAATACAAAATACATCCCTCAATTAGCCATGATCGACTACAACCTTGCCCGGTCTTAAGAAAATACTATATTACCAACCCATTATACTAATTTAAAAAATTTGTAGATTTCTTTCACCCTTTTAAAGCACTGACAACACTCTAAGCTGTAAATACTGAAAGTGGCAACTCAACATTGGCTTTTGGCATAATGTTACTTTTAGAGAAAATGCAATTTTTTTGAAATATTTTTACAAAAAAAAACTTGGCGATAATCATTGAAAAGCATACAAGTAATATAAATATGAGCCAAAGTATACTACTCGGATTGAACAATTTTAGGAAACTGAAGTGAAGATAATGAATGAAATATTTCATAGTTCGACAATTTAAGGCATATAATTTATTTTTTCCAACTTGTGAGTTCCCACTTTTGGAGCGAATATGAAAGCCATCAATCTACTCTAACGTTTGACAACTCATTGACTGGTGACATTAATTATAGTCTAATAATAAAGCCTGTTAACCTCCGTCTCCGCTTTGGATGATGAGCGGCACTAGTCGGCGAAGAACCTATAAAAATTAAAAAATTAATTGCTTTATTTTTATTTATCTGGAAATGATCTCTGAAAACGAAAGTGCGAGCAAAACATTCTGTAGAAGAGACGCAATAAGTTACCGAACAGGCAAATAAACAAAGAAAAAATACATAACTGGCAAGAATTAAATAATCTAAAGTTTTTCATTCCGACAATCATTAATTTTTACAACATTTTACTAATTACAGATATTTTCAAGACACTATACTTACTAGAGCTATTTCTACTCTGATACACGGTATATTGACTATACAATAATTATAGGGACATTTATCTTCTACACTTACCGCAGAAAATAATGGTCGCACTTTGCACACAGAGAAATTTAGAAAAAATTTTATCGATAATTAATTAAGCTCACTATTTTTATTCCATTAGTTAACATCAAAAACATCGTAAAATGTTGCTTTGGATTTTGTTTTATAAAGTATATAGGTTTGCGTAATAAACCAGTAAGCATACCTTCTGTTTGGCAATCGATCGTAAGACAAAGTCAGGAGTTTGAACACCTAGTTACAAAACGCAAAAATTAATACATCTGATTGAATTTAGCGACATTTATAAATAAATAAAATATGAGGAACTAACGGGGACATGGTTTACTGGACTCAAAGAATGTTGACAACATTTTATAGTCCTCAATGCAGCTCAATACAATGTAGCGCTTAGGAGATTTGAGCGCTAATTCTCGCACCATCTTTAACGACTGTTGTTTACTGTCAATTACTCCACCAGCACACTCAATTAGCTCGGACAATCCAGATAATTTGAGACCAGGGGTGATGTAAAATTTTATTCCCTAAATGTCCACAATGCATGAATATTAAAATGATATTATGATATTACGACAATATTTAATGCTTATACTTACGCTAAATAGCAAATGTCGACTTGGTTTTGCGCAAACGTCAACGAATTTGACTGAGTAATCTTTTTCAAAAGTAGGATCTTCCACAGCATATTCTTTCGGATCCAGTACTCGCCCAGCCTCACTACAAGCCATAACCCACTGGTAGTCTACAATGACATCCACGCGCGACAAACACGCGAACAGTTTTGGTGTTCTCATTCCCAGTCTTAATATCAGTACGGTAGCCAGCTTTGGATCATCAGTATAGCGGGCTCCAGGAAGTTTTTCCATAAGTCGTTTTATCTATATTCGTTACATGATTAATTGTTTAAACTGCTAAATATAGAATATAAACGACAATGCTCAAAGAATGGTCTTATATGATATCCCACCTCTGATTTGGCCATTAAAGTATATCCAGAACTTGTCACCGAGACATGATGCTTTTTGGTATTTTCAGTAGAAGAATCATCTTCAGCAATATTTTTTAGAACAAGTGGAGGCGTGGGTGGCAATTCATCTCGTTTGATTTTCTTAGCAGCTACATCATCCGAGGATTCAATGCTTCGCTTTTTAGTCTTAAATTTCTCGAACATATCATTGCCAACACGCATTGGCGTCTTCCAGGCAGCTGGTAAAAATAAAACAATTGTTTAATTAAATATTTCGTAACATAACGGTATATAATGTATACTGCATAAATGATGTAAATACTCAATTAAAAGTTACCCATAAGATGAGGAACCATTGTAACATCAAACCGAAATGTTTGGTCCAAATTAAAATGCTGATATTTGGGACTATGGACCATCTGCATACAAGACGTGTGACCAAACAAAATTTCATTGAGGAACTGAATACTTACGATGGGTTTACGGTATTCTCGAGCCTTTTGGTACAACACTGTGTCAACTCTATTTTACGTAAACAAAGATTTCTTGAGGTGATTGGCAAGATTGGTTAATACACGGTAATAGCTGATTTCAATTATAAAATATCTTACTTGTTGGACAAAAGGATATGAACATTTCTTGCAAAAAATGGTGCAACATCCCCTCCAGCTTTTATGCACATGGTTTTCGCACGTCTACGATCGTCCCCGGCGAAACCAGTTATGCAGAAAATCTGTCCCTTTAAAGGCTGGTCGTTTCTATAAGTTACAAAATAATTTTTTATAATTATCATAACATTGGCAACTCAACATCATTAGCTTACGATGAAACCCATACTTGGAAAATGCCACAGGTAGATGAAGGGCGTAAAACGGAGGTGTCATACATTTGCGTATGCATATATCACTTAACCAATGGAGGGTAACGACTCTTTTCCCTTCTCTAATACATTGTTGAAATTCTGGAAATCTTTGAGTATCACATAAAACGTGGGTAATCCGAGGCCCATATTCAGCGTCAACTTCTGCACCGTATTTAAGCACAGTATTTTCCCATCCACTATAGTCTAAAACTTCGGCAGTCCAAAAGACACAGCCTAGCAAGAAACCATCTGGGGGAACTGAAGGAAAAGTTAATTCAAAAAATATTAGCAAAATATAAAAATACTGTTACCATGAAGTAAAAAATTACATGATTATAATAACAGTTTACGTTTTATGCTGGGATCATATCCATAGTACTGATGCTGGGTACGAACTGGACTCCCGGTCAAGGGCGATGTAGGTTGTTGTGTCACCGGGACTCTACCCACCGCTACGTTACTGACTTGAACAGTTTTATTGGTTGCCAAGTTTGACAACGTTCTCCGCTGAATGACTATATTATGTTGAGCAGTTGGAGATGTCACCTGAGGCGCAAGGCCTGGCTGTGGTTGAGTTGGCGCCGGAGGAGGCGGAGGGCACATTGTCTGAGATCCTACAACAGTAGTCGGAGTACTTATAGTGGCAACTGGTTCCGGACCATTGGAACCCTGAAGACGATTACTAAGGAGATTGGCCAAAGCCGTTTTTGTCTTTGAATGTACAACCTGAACCTACAATATAGAATAGTAAAATACATTAGCCCATTAAGTTGGTCATAAAGTCATTTCCTGATGTCGTTAACCTATATAATAATATTATTGTTAGACTTTTAGATAACTTACATTCCACTGTGGCGACGTAGTATGCTGTTGCGGCGACTGAGTTGGCGATGGTGGAGTTTGCTGTTGTTCCGGTGTAGTTGGAAGACGATGATGTTGAATCTGAACCTGTGTTGTCTGATTAGGGCTACCCATTCTCTGGGGTTGTCCAGTTGGTGTGGTTACCCATTGCTGGGAGGTAGGAGTGGACGGAGACTGCTGATGGGTTTGTAAAATAGCAATTTTCGGTTGTGGCTGAGCCGACCCGGGTGGACCCTGTTGTAGTATTATTTGTTGTTGCGGCAGTCTAGCGGGTTGTTGCCCTTGGTGCACAAGAATGTGACGAACATTAATTCTCTGCTGCTGTTGCTGTTGGGGATGTTGAGCAACCTGAGGGGTAAATATTTGCTGTGTTCTAACTACTCCGCTACCTTGCTGTTGTTGCTGCTGTGTAACAATCATTTGAGCTTGAGGACGAGTTCCAAGCTGTTGTACTTGGGACGGTGGAATAAACTTTAGTTGGCCTTGTTGTTGCATCGGCTGCCCCAACACTTTCTGTTGATTCTGACTAATAATTTGGTGATTTTGTACCAAGACTGATTGTCCGGAATTTACAATTGGAGAATTTATTTGTTGAACGTTTTGATTAGTCTGAACTATAAGTTGTTGCTGCTGCAATTGAGGAGAAGCAATTTGCTGAGGCGCAGAATTAATTTGTTGAGAGGGCAATACCTGACTTTGGTTGATGACTTGATGCCCCTGAGAAACGACATGCTGTCCTTGTCCGCCAATTATTTGCTGAGTTTGGGCAGTAGGTTGCTGCTGAGGGGACTGCACAACTATTGTTTGATTCTGGGTGTTAATCATTTGCTGCTGTTGCTGTCCTCCAATAACTGTATGTTGCTGCTGAGGCACTGTATTCGTCCCCTGTTGGGGACCACCAACTTGAGAAATTATAGTCGTCTTTTGCTGCTGATATTGCTGCATTGATCCGTGCTGGTTTAACTGTTGCTGTCTCAACATCATTTCTCTTCTTAGGTGTTCTTCCCGATTCCGTTGAGCCAGTTTTTGAATGAGCAAGGTTCTTTGCTGTTGATCCATCTGAGCCCATTGCTGTTTAATTTGAGGATCCATTTGAATTTGGCGAATTATTTCCAATTGTTGTTGTGACGACCATTGATGTTGGACGGTGGCCAACCTTGGTCCACCGGGGCCCGTTTGCTGAAATTGCACCTTCTGAACACCAATCGGTTGGCCATTAGGTCCCGTTTGAATAGTTGTTGTTTGCTGACCGCCTTGTTGGCTTGGCACTTGATTTGGCTGTGCAAATTTCTGCTGATAAGGCTGTCCCTGCTGCATAACGACATTGTACTGAGATCCTTGCTGTCCAGAAAATCCTTGTTGCTGCACAGAAATTTGACCTGGGCTTTGAGAAACCGGCTTTTGTTGTCCCTGCTGCAACTGAACAGGCATTTGATTTGGAAGAGAATTACTTATATGTTGGATATTAAGTGAGTGAGGTTGCTGTTGCAAGTGAACTTGTTGCTGTTGCGAAATGTTAATCTGCCCTTGAGACACTTGCTGTTGAGGCATGTTGATTTTATTTACTCCGCCTTGCTGTTGCTGTTGAGCGATTTGGTTCCCAGAAACTTGTCTTGTCATTTGATTTTGATTTTGCTGATGTTGCAGCGCTTGAATAAGTTGGCCAGATTTCGCCGAGGACATCGAAACGTGAATTTGCTGAGGATTCTGCTGCCTCAATGCATTTTGCTGGTGAATAGATACATTGATATTTTGCCCCCCGGAAGTCTGCTGAAGCAGTTGCTGCAGCTGTTGAGACATTTGTTGCCCTTGAATAGGCTTCTGTTGGAAATTATTCATTTGACCGACTTGGCTCACCATTACTTGACCGCGATTAGGTTGTTGTGTCATATGGAACTGGGGGTGCTGATGAGACTGTTGAAGGGGCAGTTGGTGTTGTGACAAAAGCTGACCTTGAGATGACTGCTGCGAGGTATGAATTTGCTGAAGTTGCTGAGAATTTTGAAGCATCTGTTGCTGTTGTGGGGATTGGAGCATTTGATGTTGTTGCTGAGAAGACTGTATCAATTGATTTTGCTGTTGTTGTTGGGACGATTGAAGTATTAGCTGTTGTTGAGAAGAAGTCGTAATTATTTGTTGAGTAAGCTGAGAAGAGTGCATAAGTTGCTGTTGAGTAGTCTGAATTATTTGATGCTGCTGAGGCTGAGAAGTTTGAATTAATTGTTGCTGCCCCTGGGAGCTCTGCATAAATTGTTGGTGCTGTTGCGGTTGTGGACTTTGCAATTGTTGCTGCTGCTGACCTTGTGTCCCCTGAATCAGCTGTTGTTGACCTTGGGAGCTTTGCATCAATTGTTGGCCTTGTAACAATTGTGGCTGACCTTGCGGCCCTTGAATCAATTGCTGTTGACCTTGTGAGCCTTGAATCAATTGTTGTTGTTGGCCTTGAGAGCCTTGAACCAATTGTTGTTGACCTTGAGAGACTTGAATCAATTGTTGCTGACCTTGAGAGCCTTGAATCAACTGTTGCTGGCCTTGAATCAATTGTTGACCTTGAGAGCCTTGAATCAACTGTTGTTGGCCTTGTGCACCTTGTATTAATTGTTGCTGACTCTGCGGACCTTGCATTAATTGTTGCTGAGGCTGAGAAATCTGCATTAATTGCGGCTGCTGTTGTTGCCCTTGAATCAATTGTTGCTGACCCTGAGGACCTTGAATTAATTGTTGCTGACCCTGTGGACCTTGTAACAGTTGCTGTTGACCCTGTGGGCCTTGAATCAATTGACCTTGGGAACCTTGCATTAACTGCTGTTGGGGCTGTGCATTTTGCATCATCTGCTGCTGGGAACCCTGAGCCCCTTGTATTTGTTGACCTTGGGAGCCCTGCATCAATTGTTGCTGCACTTGGGAGCCATGCATTAATTGTTGTTGCGGCTGAGAGTTCTGCATGATTTGATGCTGCGATTGAGATCCATGCATTAGTTGTTGCTGAAGTTGGGATCCCTGTATCAATTTTTGTTGAGGTTGAGAACCCTGCATCATTTGTTGTTGACCTTGTGAACTTTGCATCAACTGCTGTTTGGGGACCGTATTTTGCATTATTTGTTGTTGAGGTCGCTGCATAAGCTGTTGTTGCCCCTGAGCTCCTTGCATTAATTGATGTTGATTTTGAGAGCCCTGCATCAATTGCTGCTGTGGTGGATGAGAAGTCTGTAACATTTGTTGCTGAGGTTGTTGTTGATTCTGCATATTTTGCTGAGGTTGTTGTTGATTCTGCATAATTTGCTGAGGTTGTTGTTGATTCTGCATAATTTGCTGAGGTTGTTGTTGATTCTGCATAATTTGCTGAGGTTGCTGTGGACTCTGTAGCATCTGTTGTTGAGAACTCTGCATCAGCTGTTGTTGAGGTGGTTGCGGACTCTGCATCATTTGTTGTTGCGATGGCTGCGGACTCTGCATCAGTTGTTGTTGCGATGGCTGCGGACTCTGCATCATTTGTTGTTGCGATGGCTGCGGACTCTGCATCAATTGTTGTTGCGTTGACTGCGGACTCTGCATCAATTGTTGAGGCTGTTGTGGAGTCTGTATTTGTTGTTGACCATGTTGCGGAAGCTGTGGACTCTGCAACATTTGTTGATGTTGTTGTGGGGTCTGCATAACGTTCTGAGGCTGCTGAGGACCCTGCATCAATTGTTGAGGTTGCGGGCTCTGCATTAATTGCCTTTGAGTTGTTGGACCCTGCATCAACTGTTGTTGAGACTGAGAACTCTGCACTGATTGCAGCGGAGGCTGTAAACTTTGCATGAGTTGCGGTTGGGAATTCTTCGGCAATTGCTGTTTGGATTGCGAATTCTGTACCAACTGCGGTTTAGGAGCCGATTGATGTTGAGTCTGAGAGCCATGTACCAGCTTTTGTTGAGGAGGCTGGGAAGCCTGCATTACGTGCTTCTGAGGTAAAGAAGTCTGCATCGGTTGCTTTTGAGGCAGAGAACTTTGCATCAGCTGTTGCGGCTGGGCTACGGTTAACAAAGACGGATCATAAATTGCTTCATCAACAATCTGATCACGCTTAATGCAGTCTGTAACCCAGTCGCAAGTCACTATTTTTAGGCCTTTTTCTTTGGCTTGGTGATACTTGGTGCCAGATGTTTTGTTTATGACGAGATGAGTACATCGATTCGTCAGATGTTTTGAAAACGAACCCCCGTAATATGTCAAACTAGCCCAGATTATTTTTAAATCTTCTCCAACGATGCCAGATGTTGTGGCTGTGACTTTACTGAAAAGTTGGTTAGTTTCTCCTTTGAAGCCATCAGTTCTGGAAATAATCAAATGCATATATATTTAATTCTCATACATTAGCAAAGCATTATAAATGTTCAGGCGATACATGTAACAAGTAAACAATCGATTACGGAAGTGTTTTGCCCAATAAAGCAGAATAGGCTATCCATCGTGGAGACACGATCGGGAGTTCAAAAATGTCCTTAGCTTCTTCCACTTTGTTTTCGTCAGCATCCGAACCAGCAATAAAATGTGATACAAGAACCCCAGAATAGGTTCTTACTTTAGCGCCCCCACTCTCAAAAAGCTTTATCAACTAGTAAAAATAAGAAACAGGAACTTTAATTTCAGTAAACATGAATAGCAAAACTGGAATGTAAGCCATCCAATATTAACTACTTATTTCTAAAATGTAACAATAGAACACCAATACAATAACGGTTGACGGGATATGACATTTTACACCGCGACACCACGGACACCTCAAACTTGAAGGACAGTCCCTTTTTTGAAAAACAAGCAGAACCTATAAAACTGAAAATACTAATTCGCGGCGTCGCGGTGTGGTTTTTTTGCAGTGTACGGTTGTTACCCAATCTTACCCACGGTTGACGGTAAGATTGGGGAAGTCGGGGCCAGTTGGTTCTTTTAAGGTTGAAGGTTCCAAAACTGCGCTACTATTTCGCAATTTTGTTAATTGTATATCTGGCCATTTGTAATGTCTGAGGGGGTTATTACTTGGTGGGGAGAAACCCAATCTGGTACAAAAAGCTGCAGTCATACTCAAATGCGAGGCGTGAAGCTACAATACACTAACAGTAAATGACAAAGTACATTCAACTTTACAATAGCCATTACAATATTGGAATTAAAATACTGATAATGCTAAACTTTAAATTTACAGTGGCAACAGGCAACATGACAAACTATGATATATATGATATAGCAATATTCAATATTCAATATTATAATTTTTAATTAACATTTCATTTAGCCAACATAACGGTACAACTGACATGTGTTACAAAAGCCAAGAGTAAATATTTTATTATAAATAAATTAAATATAGGTAATAAATAAATAATTATGTAAGGTAATCTTCAATCAGCAATTAAGATACATACCTTTTGATCAACTGTGCCGGAAACACAGATACCAACATCAGTAAATGTATTTGGCTCTAGTTTAATATCGTCCAAATTAAACGGTAACGAATCCATGTTAACAGAACAAAATTAAAATGTTTATCACTCAATTTTCTCTCAGTATAAAACATTTGAAGATTTTGTGGACCAATAATTTAACAAAGACCCGACATAATTCACTTGCTTCTATTTATTATTGTCTTTTCGTTAGGCTGACTGCACAACTTTCCCACTGAGCCGTCAATCAAATTGGTGACGAAAATTAAACTCGTACTACACCAATAGACCATTCAGTGGGACCACTGTCAAGTGACATCCGCAAGGAACGACAGTAATTATATTTAACAATGAAGAAGAGTTTTATTATTCCTCTCCTCCGTGTGCTACTCCTGGCACTACTAATAGTTCCCAGTCTTTTTATTTGACTGCCGCCTTCACCTGATTTCTCGCGGTAACACTCAATTGCACTTTCTTTTGAGCTTCATACAAGAACTTACCCGGGCACGATATAGATTATGGAGTACGAAGGAGCACAAAGTCCCTGATCTCATAATCATCCACACTCCAGTCCAGGTACGCTGACCAAATTAAATAGCAGCATTATGGCAGGTATTGTATCATTGGAAATCTGTTGACGCGACGTCCAGAACCCAAATATGAATCTCAAGGTACCCCAAACCTGGGGTATTTCATGAGAAAGGCAACATGCTGTACTGTAATATGCTATTTTTATCAAAGAAACTGGTACATACTTTAGTGTCATTTTTTACGACTAAATATTATTTTGCGTGGAATTTGTAGTTTGGAATTTGTAGCCTCTCTTTGTCACTAGACTGGAATGAAACTGAACGACTATGACAAAAATAAAATTTCCAAACATGTAATAATTATGACGAGAGTAATAGAGAATTGGCATAATATTCAATTTTATTATCTATTTTTAGTAGATGTAGTATGATAATCTTTAATTTCTTGAAGAATTCTTTAGATTTAATTGAAACACACAATATAGGAAACATTTTCTCCTGCCCTTTTTCTAACATAATTTGTTATTTTATATAGGAAAAGTATTTCTATGTAACATTGACTTTTGTGGCATAGGAAGTTGAAGTGATAATTACAATTTTAATATCTTTATGATTTTAATTAATCCCCATATTTATGGCATTCAATTAAAGTTTTAATACAACATGGGTCTTTCAACAATGATAAACGAATGGAGTCCAGCTCCAGTCGAAGGCGCTGGTTGCTTGATGGCACTGGACATGATACAATACAATTACTATTTAACAAATGACAAAACAGTAGTTTTTCCCCCGGCCAAGAATTTCTTAGTATAGGTATATACATTAATATAATATTTTCTACTTTTTCTACTAGGTATTTAACACACACTGGATAATAGATAAGTACCTTATATCTTACTTTGGAATTACTTTTATTTTGTATAATATCTACTTTTAGTACTACTTTACACGGACCGACCGAAAAATAGGTTTAACATAACAGCAAGAAATATTTTATAATTTTAACATTACACTAGTGACTAATAGTGTTTAAATATTGTATAATGTAGTACCTAATGATTATGCAAACTACAATAGCATTTAACAATACATC
The DNA here is from genome assembly GCA_034694165.1 of Tomocerus mixtus. Classification (NCBI taxonomy): domain Eukaryota; kingdom Metazoa; phylum Arthropoda; class Collembola; order Entomobryomorpha; family Tomoceridae; genus Tomocerus; species Tomocerus mixtus. The sequence goes on along the minus strand of JAQFYC010000121.1, from coordinate 56,468 downwards.
AAAACATTTCTTTTAGGTAAATAGAGTCTTGTAGAAGGGCAGCATTTTACATTATGTAATTAATTACGTAGAGGAAAATCCCTGGCAAATTGCGTTATTTGCCCCTATGGCTGATTGAGTTCAGTTCTCTGGGTAAATAGTTTTTTGATCAGACTGGGGTTGCAGTAGTTACATTTTTACTACTTTTATATAGCTATACAAAAGATACAATACCTCAACAATATCACAAGACTAACACCATTAATATTGAAGTTGGAAATTCTATAGCTGTAATGCAACCTGTTTAAGACTATTATCATAAAATATTTGCTTATCGTTAGTCTGCCTGTCCGACTTTAATTTTATATATAAGTATTCTGTCTATTATCTGTACAGTTACATAAATAATTGAGAAACATGACATAGAGCTCAAATATTAGAGGATATACGAGAATAGATAGGGGGCAAGATACAAGTTAAGTAAGATTTTTGACTATTGTATAATTTGGATTGGATTTGATTAAGACACACTTAGTACAGTACACACAGAATAAAAAGCAACTTTGCAAACTAGTATATCACTACATATAGATATAATTTGATAATTGACATAATATAGAACTTGGTTTTATTATATACAATATCTTACGATTAATTAGTGGCTATGCTATGATATATATTTCGATTTGTACAGATTAAAGACTCTTTGCCCATACAAATTACAATACCAGTAACTGTATCTTGCTGGAGGAACAGACTCTGAGACTTTGTCCAACTGACTGATATAATTGTTACGACACCATTTTCATAGATACTATTACAATAATATTTCCTAAACATTATGTTGACTTGAACTATTATTTTGATATTATACTTGACTACTTACATCTCGAATAAGATACTTTATTTGTTTTCAATCAAGGTTTGTAACTGCAATACTAGGGTTCGAGCAATCTGCAGGATTACTTTGGCGTCATGTCGTTCGGCCATTTCTGAAACATAATAGGTATCACTTTTATAACTGCAACTCTACAACGCAATACTGTAAACATGATGTAATGAGTTAGAGCATATAGATAATCACAAGTATGCTGCAACACACTTACCATTAAAGAATTTGATAATATCTGTAAAATCCATAGAATTAGCCAATATTATATCTCTGTAGTAGTTGAGAAGGGAAAGGGCAAGAAAGAGCACATAATCGGAAGAAGCGACATGCCGAGCCGCCCAAATAGTTTCCCATACGCGGAATACGTCATCATAACAAAATTCTTCGATAAAGATAATAATTTATTAATACGATCATAATATTAATCATTAAGTTTAAATTATACTGAATAGATGGGAACATGGAACCTCTTTTGAAATCCAGCAAGAACCAGCGGTAGCAAAAATAGAAATGCGTGTAATCGCCATTTTGTCGAATCAGTGTGAATAGGTCGTGATCTAAAACTTGTAGCAATGACCGCATATTGGCAAAGTGAGCATCCATAGCTCCTCCTCCGCAGGGAAAATTGGCTGACATTCTTTCCATAAGATTTCGAAAGCAGCCGTATGCCAAAGCTTCATCGTCCAAAATGACAAGGATAGGAGCAGCGAGGTCGCACATTCCTTGAACGTATCCCATTTCCATATGCTCCCATACATACCTACATCAGAGCAAAAGTAATTCTTTTAGTACACGCATATAGTGAACAAAAATAAATATAACATTCTAAAATGAAAAGTAAATCCTTACGTGCACATAACATTGCGTAATTTCTCCAAATTCGTTTCATTAAAATACCAATAATTTCTATCACATCGTTTCACATCTTTGTCAATCCGATGCAGATTCAGTCCAAATGTCTCCAAAATTTCATTAGAATATATTCCTCCGCGTGAGGAAACTCTCGAATTGTCACTAGATTCGCTTGTCTCGTCATCATCGTCATTCTTTGTCGATTCAGCATCTTTAAATTCATCGTCTTCTTCGTTGTTTCCGTTGCTATCCTCTTCAATTTTTGAACATGTTTCGTCTAACCCATTTTTACTGCCATTCTCAATTTTCCCATCCTCGTCGGCGATTTCTTCCTCTGTTGTGTCTCCAGCAAAGAACTTTCCTGCTTTCGGCGTGGCTTCCTCAATTTTCTGACATACGTCACTTTTACAGTTATATATTTTCTTTACTTTGGGGAAGCATTCATCCGTACCGTTTTCCTGTTTAGTGCTCTCTTCTTCTCCGTTCTTCTTTTCCATAGAGTCATGAATAGGAGATGAAGAACTGATGCTGACATTTTCCTCAAACACCTACAATGTAAAATGACAACAAAGTTTCCAAGTAAATCAGGCGAACGTACCTACACAATTGTTATTACAAAGAATTAAGTATACAGGTTGTGTAAGCATCCTTACTGCTAAAATCCACCTGTTTTCTCGCCTACACATAAGTTCGACTTAAAACTTTGTTTTCATAGAACTTTGTTGATACTTGGTAGTTGGTATATAATAGCTTATTTTACAATGAGAAATATAAACTTTCATTGGAAGTCGACATAAATACACGGAAGTTTGACACTATGTGTAACTACAAATGGTGTCGTATAAAAGAATGATGCTTTTTAAATGGTAATAATGACAATGTGTTATATTCTGCTGTATAGATATAAAGTAGAAAAGAAAAGTTAGCGTTCCCAACCTCGTTACTTCCGTGCGTCTGCAAAACTCGAGGAGAAGGCTGAGGCTCCCCATAATTTCCTTCCGAAGAAAGTTTCGCCAGATTGGCTGCCATGGTTTCTCGATCTCGCTGACGCACAATGGCTTCCACAGCCAACCATTCCGACATTTTGTCTTCGTACTCCCGTCTGAGTTCCTCGGGGTTATCACCTTCCACTTTCCCCGATAGCATTACTGGCCACAATTTTTTTCGCAGCGAATGAGCCATTCCCCCGAAGTAAACGATTCTGTACAATTCTTTCATGTCCACATTACCATTTTCTTGCATTTTTTGCCACCGGATTTCCGTCAGTCCCTCAGAACAATCTGTAAAATAAATTACTTATAATATTTTGTACGTTTACTATATTAAATAAAATCATTATTTAAAAAAGTACCACTAGGATCTTCCGGAGACACAATATCAGGTCGGACCAAGCCAACTAGATGTGTACGTACTGTCCTTAAATGTCTACAGTGAGCCAGCCAGCCATAAAATGCTCTGGAAATTATTTGCTTTTTCATAGTTTGACATACAACTTGAATGGGCTCCCTGAAATTAAATGTTCGTTAGAAATGTATGATTGGAATAATATATTTGGCAGTGCCACAAGAGTTGGCCTACTTTTTTACACACCCCGTTTCTTGGATTGAAGTTTGCTGGTCCAAACTCCTTGATGATGACGTGGACGATGTTGTTGATACAGAGTGCAATGGTGTGGATCTTGGTGTGATTGGTGTAGGTGCAGATTTCCATATAGGATCCAGCATTTCCTCCACTAGTACAAATGAAAATTCAACAACTTTGCACAAATTTGCTTTTAAGTTATATGTTTAATGGGCATATGTTAAAATCTCCATTACCCTGTGGATACGATCTGATAAAATTAGGATATACTATTCGGAAGACAAAGTCGGAAGTATTTTGCTCATTAACAAGTTCCTCTGGAACGTTGTCGTCATTTGTATTACTGCTGCTGCTACTCGTACTGGGAGTGTAAAATCGACTTCCTTTTCTTTTAAGCTTAGGAAATACTTTCCCTAGTCCAGTAAAGAAATCTAAATCATCGAAATTGTAAAACTGTAAAAATGGAAAGCGGAAAAAGTGTGGCTTCGTACCTTTGCCCCTCTGAGACCAAAGCGGAGGGTCTAACACTCCATGTGGCAATAATCCATTTTCCAAACAGGAAAGAAAAGCCAGGAGATGCCCCCCGCGGGGGAAATGAATTGGAGGGCGTTGAACTCCATCTTGACCCACAAGAACGATCCAGTCGCTCTCTCGGCCTTGATGGCAGTGAACATACACCGTTTCATGAACCGTTACATTCAAGGCGTGCTCCCAGTAAATACTGGCCACAAAATTGGATTCACATTAATATTTGCAATATCAGAGTGCGAATAGGTCAAAAATACAGCGTAATTTACATAGATACCAGGTTTAACAAGTATTCGTACAAAAACTGCAGTAATACCTTTTATCATATGATGTAGACTCAAAGTTACACCCATTCATAAGTTGGTTTGGAGTCCATTTCAAGTTCAACGCTTCTCCGCATTGGTGGAGACTCAGGTAACCAGCTAAAGGCTCCGTAACATCCTTCTGCATAATGATAAATGTAAATGAAATAATAATATGCCACTTTGTTTTCCAAAACTAGTAATTCAAGAAACACTTTTATGTGTTTTGTGACAATGAAATACAAACAAAATAGAACCTACCAAATAGACAAGGACATTGTTTTTCCCATATAAAAGTGTGCTTTTGTTATTTTGATGCAAAGATTCGACGTAATCTTTAGACCGTTGATTGTCATCCGAATTACTGAAGCCGGAACTTCCTTTGTACTAAGGTTTCAAAAAGAGAAGCCTGAATATACATCATTATCATATTAACGCTATTGCATGCAAAAGTTTTTATATATTGTTCCATAATAAGTAGAGGGAGTCTCCTATGCAGGTGTACTACAATTGAATCTGTTGATTTTTACATTGTTTTTTGTTTAGTATTAGCAACAACACAGACTAATAGGGCCAAGTGCACCTGAGCTCAGGTAACCTCTACTCTCTAGTTATGTAGGTAGTCAATCTGTTCTGTATTTACGTGCAAAGCAGGTCTCTTAAATGTTGGTGGCGATGATGGAGGAGGGAAATGCCCAGACGATATACGGTGCCGTTGTACTAATTCATCTGCAGGAGGATCTGTCCAAAGGTGTTCTCCCGTTCTTAATTTGGAAAAGTCCAATGCGCACGGACCAACTATACAAAAGACAGTAAGTGAACATCATTAGCTTGGCTTTTAGTATCAACTTTCAGTAAATAAATCAAATCCGACAATAAAGGCACAGGCACAACGTATTTGAAAAGTATGCACAATGAAATTTCAATGAAAAAGGAGACAACTTTTACCTAACAAGGAGCTAAGAATGGAACCGTAATCAGGATCTGCAACTAAGGCATCTTTTTCGTAGTACTTGCTGAAAGTTTCCATAAAAAAGAGTATGTAGTACTGTTATATTATTACGCTTCTATATGTAGTATGTAATACTTATTGATATAAAACCACAATATTAGTTTTTGTGCACTACCAACACTAGTAAGCCGAAACTATTAGTACTGACGTATGTAACACTAAACTAGGAAGGGTAATACGATAAGACTAACCTGCTATTTAGCACAATATAGTCAATAATCCTTGCAAGTTGTTTTTCAATTAGAGCAATCCTTATCCACAGATATTTAGCTGTTGCTGCAGAGTTTTTCTTTTGCAAGGGTGTCTTCCCAGCAGGCCCGATTTTACTTGCACTTTCACTCCCCGAAGAGGAACGTCTATGCTTCATAAGAGATAAGTATTTAATACCATATCCTCACTTGCAAGATAATAAAGGAATATTGCACAGCTTAGAAGTACTTAAAGCATGAATTATTCTTTTACAGCAATTAAGGGATTATAACATTACTTATTCGGATCACAGTTTTCTACTTCTGCCAAAAGCTGGACAATGTGTGCAGCTGGTTGGTAAACTTTCGCTACTTTATGGAGAAGAGCTGCAGTCGAACTACTTTTAAATAAACCTAATGCTCTTCTTTTCAAGCCGTGTGAAACGCAACCTTCTACAGCAGCTGCAAAATACAGTAGTACAGAAATTACTTACCGTTAGCAATTGAAACGGTTACAATCAAGTTTCCCATACGTACTTAAATAGGAAGCTTTACAATACAGGAATACTGATTATATAGACACAATACATATGGTCAAATAATTTGTCTCCTAAATTAGTACGTAGAGTTGTCGACATGCATTAATTTTGTTTAAACTATTAACAATAACGGTAAAATGTAACTTACAGCATAGAGAAGTAATGCTAGCGCTGTCTTCATGGACAAATTTTTTGGTGACAGCTTCTTCCATTATCTGTTTTACCTGCAAATAAAATAACAGGCATAAGTATTTAAAATCTGTACACGCATTGCATACTAATAATAATATTCTGAGCTGGAGATCTAATGATTTTTAAATGCCACCATATATTAATGATTACGATAAACATATACTTTCTCCCAACATGCAAGATGTTAGCGACCGCATTACCGCATAGATTTTGTATAAAAATTCCTGTAGTTTTTCTTATATAACAGTCATATATATCTTATATAACAGTCTTATATAGGCAAAGGTTTAACCAAATTCTCAAATCTAATTACCCTCCCCGTAGTTGGTTCAGTTTATGTCAAAGGCAGTTGCAGTGCTTCAAAACTAGATCAAATCATACCTGTGCTGTTTGGGTACGTATCAAAATGAATTTTCCCTTTGCAAAACATATTTTCATTTAAATGGAATACGTAAATACGTATTATACATAATATGGTTATACAAGTATACTTTCACTTTACATCATCTTCAAAGACAAAGAGTATTTGCATAACATTTTCTATTGCAGGTATGGGCTTGCACTGCCATCAGCAAAGTTTCCATGTTTCACAAAGCAAGACCTGGCAAGGTAATATGGTAATATTCTCTAAAATCAAATTATGATTTCCCTACGGTAAGTCTGCCTTTTGTAGTTTTGTTTTAACTCATTAACATCAATTCATATTTATTTTTATATAATACCCACTCGAAGTTTGTAGATGAAGCGGATAATATAACATTATTTTGGGCATATATATCAAAATTTCTAAACTATAATATAGATTTGCATATTATAGTATAGTTGTGTCAGATATTATATGCTTAGACTTTCTCTCTCAGCGTTCGAACTCTCAGTTTTTAAATGTGCCTACATAATATGCATTATGTGCCAAAAATGTAAATACTATGTGCAATCACATTCTACGCAGTTGCAAAATTTTTTGACTGGCGTTATCCATCAATGAAACATTCGCAGTGCCCAGAACATATTATGACTGAATATAATATTAGTACATACTAATACTATGTATCATGAATCATGTATATACTATGTATGCATACCGTTTGAGAGGCAGTTACTAGTTACATGCAAATCTACGTTGTTTACTGAAAGCTTAGGATACAACTTATCTACTAATTATAAGCAGAAAGAGCTCAATTCTGACTTTAATGATATTAGGCATATTTATTTCAGGAGTCATTCATTTGTTATTCAATAAAATATTTATTACATGTTAGTGAACCATGGGCAATATTCTAGATAAAACTATATTCTACACATACATAATTAATTATGCTATGTAATATATGTAGCTACCGCATATTAAGCAAGCTAATGATATTATTCCATATAAATAAACAATAATGATACCAGATTCGAAACAAATAACTCTGCTCAAAGACATGATTTAACAAGACAAGAGGATATTAACATTATAGTAATGTGCAGTCCTACCATTACATTACCATTACCTACATTATACATCGCTTTGAGGGCCACTTTGAATGATAATTTATATCCTCTATTGTATATGCTTTTATATCCAGTAAGATATTGCTACTGTTTTACATGCAGAAACCAATGCAATGGATTTTGTCTTAATATTCAGGAGCGTTTCTTGGCCCAGAATTCGAGAGCTGGGAATCCATGAACAACTGCAGTGCATGCGTTAGTACCTATTGGAAAATCTATAGGGCACCTTTGGGTACTATAGGTTATAAAAGTAATATAAAAAGCATGTAAGACGCAAAAGTACTATTATGTAATAATTAGCCATATCTCTAAAATAAAACTTTGAGTAGAGAGTGTAGGGACTAGAGACTAGAGACATACATCCCTTATATAAGAGAAAGTTAGAATTTCTAAAACTGGAAGAGCTTTGGAATATAAAAAATGAGCTGCTTGAACAAGATTAGGTTGTTACATAAGTTGTTTTTGTTTTGTAGGAAGGTACTTTAGAAATTAGGTAACATATTATTACATTACTTAGAAACATATAGGTAAATAAATCCCTACTTATTAGTTAGTTCTCTTATCGTGAGAACTTTTTTAGTTATTCTTAGCTTACCCCGCCCGACACCTGCTAACTTTAATAAATTATTGAATACTATAAGACAGGCCCTGACTCTACACATACTTACCAATATAGTCAATATACCAGTACAGAATGCAGTATTGTATTATATTACAAGGTAAGTGTAAGTGGCGAACCTCGTTCACTCCTTGATCATCAATCATCCATACTGCGTCCATCATTTTATAAAGGATTGATGGAACACTTCTTTGTCGACACTGACGGTACTGACGTCCGCTACTCTATGAATTCTTATAGTGTCAAGACAACAATACTATGCAACTTTTTCGCAATTTTTCATCGAATGAAATGATTTATCGTGCTAAAATAGATATAACTACAATTCATGTGAGTACGATTTGGCAATTTACATTTCATTGGAAATTAAAAACTATAGACTAGCGTTTACCAATCTCGGAGTTTTAACACCCAGCCCTACAAGGTTTTTCTAAACTAACTTAATCAATAGACCGGTAGAAAAGATAGTGAACGTATGCTACTGATTCAGCATCCGCTCCCTTGCCGAACAAAAAACGTAATATTATGCAGCACGGAGAAAGATCAGCCATTCTTTTAATATAACAGGCATATATTATATTGCATTGAAATTATGAGGCAACGTAGTATTGCACAGTCTACCTTTTAGTTTTTTGCAGCGAAGGACAAGATAAAAATAGGAAAGAACAACTTGGTGGCCGTGTATGATGCTATTATATGAATATTCATGATTTCGTTCATTTTTTAGGTGCATTTCGTCCATTCCATTAAGATTCGAGCCTACAAATTTATACTATACATCTACATTACATTGAAGTTTTGTACGACATGCTATGCCTACAACCTATCTAATAAATTAAACATCTTCACTTCTCCTCGTATAAGGGGATGTCTGGATTTGTTAAAGTTATTGTTAAAAGGAAAGTTATGAGCTTCATCACTACACTTACTGAATATTATGTAAAGCTGTGTAGAATGAAATGTGAATCGTATGGCATTATTGCCATTAGTTAAGTTAAAATTGTAATTTTACTGTAACGTGTTATTGGGCGGGCGCTGCCAATGTTCAATTAATAAATACATAAATACTGAATATTATGTACCGATATTTAATACCCATTTAAAATAATACAATGGCTGGATATCAAACTGAATGACTATTGGAATGATTATTACAGTTGAATAGTTAAATAGTTAAAATATGTTACGTAAGTCGTGCATTGTTCTACAGCATAAGCGTACACAATAAACCGAAGGAGTAGTAATAACCAGCACAAATATTCGTTCGTACACAAGGTACTCATAGTACACTTGTGTAAGATCTCAATAAAACGCTAATGCCTACGGGAGTAAATTGGATTTTCCTGATTCTTTGTTAAATTACAGTTAGGCATGTTTGTAGTTTACAATTTACATCCACACGAAAATTTGTATTTTCAAGGAATTAGTCGTTTTTTGAATTTAACATACCTAACCTAATTAAAAAATCTTATTGCTTGTTTTTCAAAAAATTAGCTATACTCTAAATGGGGGGGGGCGTTCACGGTGTCGCGGTGTGGTTGTTTTCGCTGCGTATAATGTCACATCCGATTGTGTATCCATATGTGTACTTGTATTGGCTATCGGATTTTGTTGGTTATAATCTTCCTCCTCCTTAGGTCATATGTAGCTTATATTTGTTGCGTTGCATTTAAATGCGTAACACATAATCTCCTAATTTCCTAGGCAATATGCTGGACCGGAGTTAGTCGAACAAAATTAACTTTATCATCATAACAGTATAAGATTTTAAATAAATACTGCACGGTCTGTAAAATCATGCAAGGTACAAATTCACCCTGAATTCATAGAACCAATCATGTGTTGAAGCCCTACTAAAAGCCAGTGTACCTCCTATTATGGAATAAAATGTAAGCATAAGACGAGTAGAAAGTTAAATTGCGGAATGGACTCGAGCTCAGAACAAAAAAGGCAGAAATTCAGTTGATGAATAGCATTTGAGATGAGTTTGGGCTTTCTCCAGGGAATTATGATTTCTCTTAACTCAATCTTTTTACGATGGAGTGCCCAGCAGTTGCAGAGCTACACAGAACTACAACTTCAAACAGCTCTAGCTGAGTGAGTTGTACCAATGCCAATTCCCAAATGGATCACAGCAATGGAAAAACAGAATACTAAACTTACTTTTACTTACTTAACAGCCAAGCAGAAACGGACAGTTAGAGTTCTCCGTTTTACTTTTTCTCTACAAGTACAAGTACTCTCCTATAAAATGGCACGACAAAACATATTTACCTTCCCTTGCATTTCCCCTATTCCTTATATAGAAAGGGACGGATGTCACATTGCACTAACCTGCACAGCCTGTACTATCAAGTTTTCAGAACCATTTCCTTCTAACTTTTGGAACAAATATTGGTTGAAGACATACAAATACCTGATGGCAATTTTCCCCTTAAAGTATTCCCTAAATTCTCCCTTAATGTGCGAATCTCATATTACAAAATGTCAAACCGCATTCAAAAAATATCTGCGTGTAAGAATCTAATTTATTCAATGATGTATTTTTAATGTATTTAGAATCTAGTTTATTCTGCGACTGTTTTATTAGCATCCTGTCTTTCGAGTCTGTTTGTCGTAGATTGTAAATTTCAACCACACTTTGCATGCAAACCATACTTAGTCGTACTTATCTGTACATTTGCTTATGAACCCACCGAACTGCATATGAGCTGATAAGACTTCACATTTACTTCTTTCTTTATAATTACGATTACGATCACTATTTAATACTTAGCTGTAGGATAATTGTATTGAAACTAAATAAGTAGCACAAGCACAACAGAACAGAGTTTTTACTTTGTTCGTGGAGTATATGGGTTATGGCACTAACCAACAGTAATAGTAGTATGTATAGTAAAATATTTATTTAGGATAATGCAAGCACCTCATACATAATTGTATCTCATATCTGTAGTAAGATATCGATACTAAATACAAGATATCTACAATTATTATCGTGTACCACGGAGCTATCATATTTAGTAGGCATATACTAAAAGTTCAAAAAGTTCAGATGTATTTGTTGTAGTGAGCATACTCAGACTGTAATATCTGTTCTTGACAAGCTAATTGGAAGTTTATGTCATTTATCCTCTAAAACAACAATCTGCATTCACCGGGTATGATGCGTGTTGCGTACTGTGTCGCACATTTCCCAATACGAGTAAATAATTTACTGTGCTACATATTACACTAACTAAATAGAACCAACTATTTCAATGCCTACCTAGTAGTTAAGTTACCCAGTATTATAACATACGTATCATCTGTATAAGGATGTCTATAAACCTACATAGACTACATAGAACGATAAAAACTTAATTAGCTATAGTAATCAAGTACTGATAGTGTATAGGTATGTACATTACATACCTATACACACACAGTTATAATAGGGGTCGGGCTTTTAGTACACAAAAACACAAGAGGAGTATATATTCAGTAATTATGTTGTAATAAATACATTTTGGGCAATTGGGCTACTTAAGTTCCACAAGAGGACATTAAATGTTGGTTGGTGCCTAAAGTACCTATGATACAAGCAAGCAATATACTATTACCAAAAGTACCTAACATTAAATACCCATCATTAATTATTATTTTTATTATACCGGGACAGCTAAACTGGACCATGCACTACCGTGAATACGTAATAATGGGTAGCAGAAGATGGAAATAATTAAAACAAACTGATATAAATTTCATTAATTACATCGACTACTTATCATTACTTCTTACTACTTTGCGATAAAGAATGCGCATTCAAAGATTTGGAACAAAACGAAATGCTTACCTCTTTTTTGACGCTTCTGATCATCTTTTCTTTGTAGGACCTATCTGTAAAACAATGAAAAGCTCAATTAAAGAAACACAATCAATATAATATGTGCGGGTGACGTCCGTTTCTCTGAAAAGTTGACACATATCGTAGACAATATGACATATCAGGCAATACGATAGATCCTGCGCAGAAAAATGTCTTAAACTAGTCGATATAGGTAAATTAGTGCAGTAACTTCTTTCTAAAAGTCACTGCTAAGGTTATTGTGCGATGGCACACACTAATTAGGGCGTTTGTTAATTGTCCGGACTAATTATTAGCACAATTATGTTTATTCTCATTGACAAGACCACATATTTATGTGTCGCGGCCCCTGATATATAATATGCTCCTTTACACTATAAAAGAATGAGTCAAAACAAAGTAGGGTCTCTCTTATATTGCCTGATACATATATCCTATTGCCTATAATCGAGAATTCAAGTGGAAACTACACAATGGTATATAAATAATCACAAAAAACTTAAAGTAATGGAAAGGCCAGAAAGAGCGATTCACATAATAAATAGATAGGCTGCACAATTTACACATTATAGCTGCACTTATCAATATGGTTTATTCAGTGATCTGGTTAATTCTTACAAGGCCAAAAATCTTCTTTTCCGATTTCCTACTATATTTGCACTGAATTGTAAATGCAGTAGGCAAGTAGGTATATCGGTAATATCGATCACAATAAATATGTCAGCATATGTGCAGCAAATCATGGGTTTGTCGGCATTGTCGGCAATAAAAATTGAGCCACAAGGTTTTCACACTTTCTTTTTCTAACACATAGTGCATACTTTTATTTTAGTGGTCGAACTAATAGGATTCTCCCTAATCTAATAATAATGAGGGGTATAAAAATCTTAAGTATCACGCAGTTACTGGAATGAATTTCATAACAAAGTAAAGCAAAACTAATCTAAATTGATGGAGAATACAAAAATGATTTACTTTTACATAAATACACAAGACACTGTATAGGTACGAGTAGGAAGTTGAAATGAATGGAAAGTAGTTTAGTGTGTATCTGTATTTCATGCAGAGAGAACTCGGCCAGAATATAGAACACTTGATTGAGTTACAATTGCAGATAATATAGAGAAAAATAATTACCTTGTGAAACTGAGCCCATGATGCTAACAGTTTTCCTTCACCTGAGCAAACAGGATATTATTACAAATCTAATGGGATAGCGTTGTGTTGTTGTTTTGATAGGATAGCTTCTTAATGACGTGGAGTCGGTGTACGGTTGTCTAGCACTTCATTTAGCAGAGCACTCGGAAGATAACTCTATTCGACTTTCATACTAGTTTTGACCTTTACGAGACACTGGCAAGATAAAAATAAACACTTTATTAATTTTAGCAGACTTGGAAACAGTTGGATTGGGATGTTTGTCTCAGTGAGCATTAAGGTATACTTAATCATAAGGTGGAGGAGAGCGTATGTAATTTCATCGTCGAGTCTACCACTTTTCCATTAGTATAGTAAACGTACAGATCCTATTTTCTTAGTTACTGTATCGGACTGTCATTTCCTTTTCTCTTTCTGGAGAAAGCATTACAAATTATAGCGAACGGTATCATATAACGGATTTAACCCAACTAACATGCTTTGTGTCGTTACATGTGCTTGATAACAAGTATGTATGCACATTGTGTACGTGCATTCTCATAATACAGATAAAGAGGACAATGGTACTAAATACATTGTACTATATTACATAGTACTGTATACATGTTACATACTAGCACACTGAGACTTTCTCTATGTAACATCACAACCCTAAGTTGATAATACGAATTACAGTTCATAGGTACTAAGATTCACAATCTCCACAATAGAATACAGATCATATTACCACCATTCCAAAGTATTTATTGTCTAAAAATGACAAGATAAAAGGAAAGCGAAGGTTTTTTACTTCAATAAAAACTTAGCAGATGTTCAAATTGGATAACTATACCTATACAAATCTAGAATCTAACGGTGAACAGTGTACATAAACAGATTTTAATGAGAAATAAATAAAACTGCATGTAACTATTGCTTCTTTTTTTGTTACATTGTGACTGATACGTCTATATTGTCGAAGCTCAATATAGTATTACATTATTCATGAGAGATGTATAGGTACTCACGTCAGAATTGAGATGCTAAAGCAATACTAGGAAATTTAGTTCACAAGAGATGAGAAAATGACTTTTGATTTGAAAAGTAAATAAATTCATGAACTGCGATATTAAATGTGATCTGATATGAACCATGGACCAAGGACCAAGGAAAGGGAATTATTTATCTAGCTCTTCAATATTTCCACTTCACTGAATATGCTAGCTGTCAATCAGATTCAGAATCATCCAGATCCACTCCAGACACTTTTCTTTATACTATTCAACTTCTGCTCCTACTCTCCTTCCTTTCGGTTTCTGTCTGAGTTAGTTTGTTTGTACGCCCATTGCATTGTGATTTTGACTGCGAAGCAAAATGAGAGGCGTTGTATTGGGTACATTAAGCCGATCTTTGACATATTCAAAGAAACTACAAAGAAGACACTTTCAACAAATGTAGTACTAACTGCCTAGCTAACGGCAACACAAACAATCCAGTTCGCTTTGGCTTGGCAGATTCAGGTACTGTACTACACTTTGTGAAAGTATGCGAACAATGCAATGTTACTGCGAAAATATTGAATATTCTCTTTGATGTGAAAGGTTTGTTGTAAATGTCCTTAGTGTCTGTTGCTGGCTACCAAACCATTGTCTAAATCTAATAGCACCAAACTACAATACTAAAGTACTGACACTTTTTGTCTAGGTAGATGGTGAATATACTCTGAATATTATGAGCTCATTCCATCTAATACTTAGAATCAGAGAAGAACAAAAACGATATTGCACTACTGCATAATAATCTAGCATACTCAAAATAGAATAATATTAAATATTAAATCTGCCTAGTAGAGCAAAAGACTATCAGAAACAGAGTGTGGAAATGTATTCCATCAATTTCCATATTATAGAAGCCTGACTAGTCTGATCTCTAGTAACTGCCAGGTAAGAGCTATTGGGTACATTTTCTTAAAACTTTTGTAGTTTTATTGTATTTAATCCGAAATGATTAAATTTTATGAATTGACTTTCGTTAATGAATGTAAATAATTTTGAGCTGTAATCTAGTTAAAATAAAAGCAGTTATAAGGTGAGGCGATATGAAAAAATTCCTATCGACCAAAATATGTTCTCAAAAGGGAGAAAGTTACGGAGAAAGTGTTTATGGAATATTTTGTATCCGAGAGTGGAGCCGACTGTGACATTGTAAGTTTTATCTCAACATTAGGAAGGTTTCCAGCGAAAATGTTGCAAAATTTTGTAAAAGGAATTAATTAAATAGACAGCTTCTTTAGCTATACCTGGTTTTTACCTGCTACCGGCAGTAAAACACATTGTGTCATACGCAAATAGTATACGTAGTAATAAAAACTTTCAAGATTAAAAAGTAACCTGAGAAGATTTCCTACAATCTTTCTTCAGTAGTTATGTAAAGTTAATCATTCGTCAAGTAATATAATATTTACTTAGACAAACGTAATCTACTGGATAAAAAGGAATTCTCTGCGGAAACTTAACACCACAGCAACTCGTTAGCGCCTAACCATATATTTGCCAGGTATGATGCAAATGCTAACTTGGAAGGAATTAACGAAGAGGTTTAGATATTTGCTTATGTAATTTCAGTAAAATTACATGCTACATGTACAGAAGAGAAATAGTCAAATACAAGTCAAACAACGGACACAGGTTGAAATTTAATATCATAACAACTGCTTGTGTAATACCAAAACCACTATATATGCATTAAATATGTCATGACATATTGTAGCAGAGTAAAAGCATCTATGTATATATACTGTGGACACAGAGTACCACCGCCAGAGTTCCAGGGATACAAGTTTCCACTCAACTCACTCACGTTGGTTTCAATAATGTTTGCACAGTAGTACAAATTAATTATAAATCACAGTCATAAAATGATTGCTTTCATCTATACATGACGTATTTAGCAATAATATATTATCTACAAGTTGGACGCACCATTAAATTTTTTATAAATTCCAGGTATTACATGACATTGGTATTAGCACTTACATTTATATACTTTATATATAGGTAAACTTAGGTATACTTTATATATAGGTAAATTTATATACTTACATTTATATATAGGTAAACTTAGCATTAACATTAACAAAAAAATTTGAACTGAAATTATTACTGTAATAGTTTCCGTTTAACACCAAAACAAATATTTATAAGTGAAAGCATATTCCCATCCGCACATGTACCCTGTCCAACTGGTACAGTGTGTGCTTTGACTTATACACTACTTCGCTCCATACGTGATATACCTAGTAACACTATACCAGTCATATAGAATTTCCAAGCCAATATGTTTTGTGCAACTTGCATCATCCTCCTGCAATCTATTTATGATACCTAAAAAGGATGAAGGAATAATGAGACTGTGGGAAAACCAAATACAGATAATTGAAGATAGCTTGGATTTGGATTTAAACGAAAATTCATGTCATGAAGAAGTCTCTCGAGACGAACTTTAAAAGCCAACATCTGCAACTTAAGTAGGTATGTACATTTTACACAACACACATTTGTGCAATACTAATACAGAATGTTATCCCCATACTATGTAGTATTAAGCCATATTTATTGTTACACACTATGCCACGCGTAATTTTAAGTACCCTAAAAATGATATATGACCACTACATAATATATCGACTAAAAAGTGACGTATTAAATATATTAACTTATATGTAATTTACGCAATACAGAATACTTAACTTAGTTATAGTGTAATGTAGGTAAATAAACGTAATGTGTATGAGCGACTACCATAAACCGAGAAGGAATAAAGTATTACAATGTAATAATAAATAATTTTTACGATCGAATACTTAATAAGAGCACTAATCCCGTTCAAGGTGAATTGAATGGTTGAATAGAAAGATGAGCAACAGATGCAGTGCAAATAGATCGATGAAAAATAATATATACATGTAGAACGGCACGGCACGCAGGTATTTATTTGATACGTATCAGCATAGCAGAACATGTACTTTGTATTTTATATTACGTACTAGTACTACATTACTTACTTTGCGACTGGAGTAATTGAATAGAGTCGGTAAGTTAGAATAATAACAGTTGGTAGTGACTTGTAGTATATCTATCTAAGTAGTTACTAGTTAGTGCTAATATATATAATAGAGCAAGCAGTAAGCACTGAACCACAGTGTAAGGACTCTAATTATTATTATTATTACAAGAGTACAAAGTACTTACTTTACTTACCAACTGCACATTTATATAAATAGTTACTATGCTACTCTGTATAAACATAGTCTGAAAGTGGTTTCCTTTCCAAATGTTTTGTTCCTGATTTGATAATGTGTTAGCCCAAAACAAATGAAATGTAATATAAATGTTAATGTAATAGTCGGCAGCAGTATAGAGAGTATAGTGGTTAGTAAGCTAAGTAAGTGGTCCTAACTCCGCTGATAATATCGAATTCTTGCTATTGTACGTAGGAAATAGTTTCCAGAAGTATGCGTGAAAATTTAGCATTGAAAATAACATGTACTAGTTATACTTAAATCCATAATAGTCGAGCTATTTAGTTGGTAGATTGTTACGGTTTATTCTAACTAAGTAGCAGTGGTTTGGTCTGCTAAGGAAATGAAATTAGAATAAATAAAAGTGACATTGAATTTAAAGGAGGAATTGAATCCAAGTATTATAATAAATAATAAGGTAAAGGAAAAAGTGGAATTGCATGGCATGAAATGTAGGTTACTAAATAATACTATATACAAATATAATATACAGATAAATATACATAAATAGATGTTATGAGTGCTGGATAAGTGTAAATGTAAAGTACCTAAGTGTAGTGAATGCAATAATGCATTATATTTGTACCTGTAGTATATTTGTGTAATGAATTGAATTGAATGTGAAGGCAAAGTCAGGTAAGAGAGGGAAAGGAAGTATAGTAAGTGGAGCTAAGAGCTCACCTACATTAGATTTAGCATTAGCCTGTTGGAGAGAGTTAATATTATTAGAAGAGATATATTAGTATTTCATTTTACCTTATCGCTCGCCTCAACTTTAGCTGAGTCCAGGCAGTCCAGTCCAGTTCTGGAGTTCTGGAACTGTTTGTGTCTCTCCTCTTCTGCTCTGGTTCTCTGTCTGCTTCTGTTCAACTTTTGGTTTGTGGCTGCCTGCTGGAGACCTAACTTACGTACGTATTGTAAACTTGGGATTTGGGATTCTACTCAATTCCGTTCCATCCACCAGTTAAAGTTCAGTCAAGTCAAGTCAGCCACTTCCATCCACACACAAGAACATACTAACATACACTACACAAACAATTCTACATACGAAAACCGAGTACTCTAGTAAAACTTGATGATAAAGTGTGCAATGTAATCTAATGTATAGCTAACCAAACTCCTATCCTATCCACATTACATTCACTAGTACTTACTTATAATAAATACGAGTACGACATCCTTCCCTTACACTTGTACTTTGTACTTGCCTTCTAGTACTGGAAGACTGGAACTCTGCTGGAACTAGAATGGAAATAGATTCTAATACAATGTTATAAGAAACTAGGAGGAGAAACTACTACGTCCAGTCCAGGCAAGCACCGTGCTACGTCTATTTCAGAATTCTAGTTCCAGGGTTATATTTTACATTTTACATACATATAGTCACGAATCACGAACGACACAGAGATAGTACTGCTACTGCACTGGAAATATATATGTATTATGTGTCTTTAGTCTTTAGAAATACGTTATATAGGTACTACATACTACTATTTACGTTCTTTACCTAGTGTGTAGTGTACTATGTATTTTAGTGTATAGTAAGTGGTAAGAATAAGTAAAAGTAGTGAAACAGCGTTATGTATGTAGTATGGAGTTTTAGTTAGGTTCAGGTACAAGATAGGAAGCGTTAGGTATGTGTAGCGTAGTATTAGTTGTAAAATATAATAGAGTGGAAGTGGAGTAAAAGAGTAAAAGCCTTTATAAGTTTGCTATAAAATATAGGACTGACAGAAAGACTGGAATTGACAGAAAGAGAATGAGGGACGCAGACGCCGACACTACTTGCTGGAGTATTTGGCTCTGGAAACAGCTGCTCACCAGTTTCCTCTTCACCTTGGACTCATTATGGAATTTATCTCGGAGCGAACAGTAACACAGTTATGGCAAATTTCATTTCATTTCAACGAATCAATTCGTTATTGCATTCGAGGTCGGCTTAACCCAAACTCAACTATTGTAGATTGTAGCTGGCATCGTGTACTGTAGAAAGTAATAATATTATACACAACTAGTCTCTGCCTGAACTTAACCACGCAATGTGGTGTGCAAACGACTACTATACTAATGCAAGAGACAGATAGTTTCTCCAACTTTGACAACTCGTACTTATTTAGCTCTAAATCCCAAGCAGATTTTTTACCAGGCCGCCGCTTTATTAGTTAGGTGAACAGCTTTAGGAACACTTTACTTACACCTTTGTAGAAAGTTTGCAGGAGAACTTAAGGACCTATACTGACAGAACAGACAGAATCAGATCAATTGAAAGCGAAGAAAGCAAGGTGAAAGCAATTCCTGATCTGGCTATGTACATTACATAATATACTCACTTAACTAAATATATATACCGAGCGTTCCATGGAGACATATAGCATGGAGAACTTTCTCCTACATCTTGTCACTATGCTATGGTGTTAATATGTAAATTCCAGGTTGTACATAGTCCAATCTCATTTCAGATGAAATAACACTACCTGGAGGGTTGACATTACATAATTTATGCAACACTTAAGATGTGGATAAATAATAGCCAGAATTCAGCCATATGATCACTGTATGATAAAAATCTTTAGAGTTGTACCAGTTTATCCCTTGTTTGGAAGAACTCTCATTCTTCCACATATGCTCGTTTCCTCGTGCACTCTCCTATTCTTCCCCTCTCCTTCTTAAACTTTCCCTACTTTCTCCAGACTGTCTGGTACATACTTCTCTAGCGACACAGTACCAGCTGTACCACATTTGCTGTTGGAAAACAGGAGAAATGAATACTTCTAATAAGTATTCATTTCTCCTGTTTTCCAACAAGGATGGTGTGAGGTACAAGTTAAATGTATGCCACTGATGAAGTTATAAAGAAGAAATGTATCTTTTCAAACACTATAATATAGAACTTGTACACTTCTGCTAAGAAAGTCAAATGTTAATGGGACATTTAAAACATACCGGCAGGGATGTGAAACAGTCTTTCCAAATACTGGGTGATAATTCTTGGCACTCAAAGATAAATGGATCAATTAAAAGCTCATCTTTACTCTCGTGTATACAAACTAGATGGTAGGTATCCAAACTTAAGGTTCTAAAGGCTTTGAAGTGGAATCTGGGTCTCGGCCACGAAACCTACATAAGAAACACCTAGCCAAGTATGCCGCCTAGGTATGTTATTATCTTTGGGCCACATATTGAAAGATTATTTTGGAATTAATTGTATCTGTGTTTATATTTGTAATTAGGCACTAGGCACAGTTATATGAGCAACTATTTGTAAATATGAACGGATTTTTTAAAGTTGTGACAATTTTATAGAAATACTACATTGTATGCCCGTTCGTGATATCGATGACGATAATTTTTGAACGGTTCAACTTTCTGATGATTTTCACCTGGTTTTCAGAGTTTGACAGAGAAGGCTCTTAGGAAGGCGGAGAAGGATTTGGGACAAATTGGTTCAGAGGTCAATGAACAAGGTTACTTTTCAATATGCTTCAACTTGTGGAACAAGCCCAATAGCTTTTTAGTATTACATTACACTACATAAAGTATACAAATGAGTCTCACCGTAGGCCAATTTACTAATAAGCGGTTCTGTCTCACAACTTTGGTATATACCCGTTTTGAAATGATTTATTGAAAATGCCCCAAATAAATAAAGTGTCAATAAAACATTCTTTTGAAATACTGTACCTTTACATTATTATATAAATTGATAATGACTATATTACCAGACGACTACAGTAATAGTAAAAGTAAATGTAATACCAATAATCTTTTAGATCGATTAAAGTATGATATTATATAGCATTAGTTAACTACGTATAGGTATGTATAAGGATCTGCACAATCGATAGTTAAAAATATAAACTAAACTACTTACAAGTCCTATGGGAATTTTTTCTCTGGCTGACTTTCTCTGGAATAATGCATTGTATTTCCCTTCAGGTTTTACCCACGATCGTTACAATTGTTACATGAAAATACCTTTTCTATTCTTCAATACCTTTTCTTAACATTGTTTTAACCAGCATAAATTTCTTACATTATCGAGGAACACTTAATTAATTATTGTGCATGGGATGGGATGTATCCCAGTATATCCAGTCTAATACCTCATACTCATGACGTACAATATTATGTGTAAACGAATTTACTTAAGTAATAATTTTTGTATATCAGTAACTCCTTTACAATGCATTTCATTTTTGTATTCAAATGATTGGTTAATTAACAAGTCTATTTATATCAAAATTGTCATTATCTATAACCAACAGATAGCTTTCAATCGTCTCATTATTATCAACGATGCATCTGAAATACCCAATGAGTCGTTTGTCTTATGTGTGTTGTGTTCAGAATGGATAAATTGCATTGATTGCAAATTGCGACTTTTCTGTGCGGTCTACGGTTAATGGATGATAGGTTATTTGCTCTATTATCTTTCCATTAAAAATTTATTTATGGCTACCAAAAATGAAACTCTAAAAGAGATAACATACCAAAAAAGGAATTACATAGCCAGCGAACACTAATGTATCGTTTTTAATTCCTTTCAGTTTGAATTGCTGATGTTGCTGTGTGTATGTAAAGATCGCATTCTAATCAAAATAAACGCAAACCAGAACTCTACAGGACAAAAATTTCATAACTGGATGAACTTCGCCATTACCATATTGTTACTTTGCTACTCCAAAATTGTGAAAAATAACTTGAGATATCATACTAATTAAATAAATCATTTATCAATGGGTGTGCTGGTGTGCATATATATGTATCGCACGTGATGGTTAGGTGTAGTTTTGAAATGGAACGTAATAGGACTACGACATATATAACATAATAGACAAAATCTCAAGTTGCCCCATGTATGGGGTAACTGGAGGTTCATATTTGGGTTTCTTACGCCAACAGCTTTCCAACGTTACCCCATTTGCCTTACGTTTCCATTTAAAAATAAGTCTGCTTGGCCAGAATTCCATGGGGGTGTGGCCGATTTGGCTCAAAAACACTGACAAGATTACTTTTGACATACTCTTTCGAATTCTGAAAACAGAATTTAAAAAAGTTGTCGCGTTCGAAAGTGAGAACATGGGCTTACTTAATGACTGACAGAGCAGTATTACGGCAGTAGTAAAGGGAAAGTATGGTTTAAAAAGTCATGAAAACACAAATATCATTTTCAATAAATTGGAACATTTAAATATCGTTATCTAAAACCCATTATTAGGCTACTTGTAATGATCATGAAATATTTCTTTTAAATGGGACAATTCCCATGTATTCAATTTAGATTATCTGATTCGTCCTTAAATGCCCGGGCCGGGTGTTTAAAAAGTGTTAGGTTAACTAATGAAAATCCGTCCATTTACCATACAAAAGCATGCCTTGCTTTGCTAGCGTTAGTACAGTGTACAGCTACAGCATTCTATAATACCATTTACCATACACACACCTTGCAAAATACAATTACATCTTTACATCCACTTTACATGGCATGGATTCATTCTCAGCATTTCGGTTCTACATGCCACGCTACTTCTCGTTCACATACGCACATGAAATCTAGAAAGCTGTTAATGCAATACTGTATGCCTAATCCAGATCACTTGTAACTTCCCTTAGATGCCGTAAAAATAAAGTAATAATATATTATATCTTGTAGTAGAAAGCAAAAAGTTTCTAGTTTTAAAAGGTAATTAATTAGCCATTTGATTTCAAGTGAAACAATATTTATTGCAATACAATAATGAAGGAATTGACATTGTCATTTTCACTAGACGCAGCAGTAGATAGCATTTTCTTAAAGTTCTGAATGATATATATTCCACATTTAGAGTATTTCTTACAATAGGCCAGGCCGCAGTGCATTTATTACATAATATATGAATGCAAAATGCACGTAATAATGTACCATTTCCGTGTGCCGTGGTATAGGGAATTAGGGAATAGTAAATTTTCATGGTAGACGAGCTCTAAAGCTAAAGGATCAAGTCGATTTGGCTTTGAGGCAAGTTTTATTTCATTGACACCCTCTGTTGGGTAGGTTCAGATACTTAGGGACCCAACAAACCAACAACTTCGACAGCCACCAAGTTCCTTCTCACAGAAAATAACACAGAAAACGGGAAGCATTTTGAAAGAAGGAAGGTCTAGTAGTTTGCTGGATATTCTTAGGTTTGGCTGTAGGCTGGCATTTGTATACAGATTTGTATGTAGTTTTTGTGCGGTACATTTACTATAAAGCCGAAATATTATAGCTTCTAATATAAATGTATGGCTAGCAAGTTTATACATAGGATAGTGCTAGGGATTGAAGTTAAATCAGCTCCTCTCTTGGAGTTGGAGCTGGGACCTCCTCTCTTGTTTAATAACTGTGCAGCAGTGCTCTGCACGGAGTGTCTGGTTAAGCACCGACTCTTAAGGAATACCATAAAGAGTCGATTTTGTAGCTATTGACTAGTTACCGAAAGAAAAATATTTGGACGTAGAAACGTAATGGCAGGAAGGTAAAATATTTCTATTTACATAACTGTACATTTATTCATGTCTATATCATAACTGAACTAATTTGTTTGACACTTGTCATCCTGCAATGGGCGAATCAATTCTGCCTCATCCGGTGCGAATGCCATCCCAACTCTACTTTATTCCTCTTTTTTCAGAGATTACCAAAATCGGTATAAAAACAACTTCGGCGGTAGTCGCGATGGACGAGATGGACGTCAACCCCCCTTTGTAGCCTATGTTGGAAACTTGCCTCGAGGAATTGTTCAGGGCGATATAGACAAAATATTTAGCGACCTCAAGGTATTAAATACACCGGAATCTCAATATACTTCCCTGCGCATTTTGAATGCGTCCACTTTAGCGGCTTTACCTTTAAATGACAGTTTTACTTAGCATTAGCAAATGGCTAGTTCTAAATTAATTGCAAAATCTATGTCTCAATATGAACAAATATTTTCGATCACTAAATTATATTATATCTTACAATTATTTAAACTATCTGTAAGTGCTAGAACTAATGATGAGCTCTTATATTTGCAACCCATAAATAACAATAATAATTCCTATTGGGCAGACTAAACTGATCAATAATTACATGCATTTCCCAGTTTTGCGCAATGAACAATTATATTAACTTTGGTGACACCCGAATTAGGGCTGTATTTACAGCGAAGCAAACTTACTGAAGAGTTGCCTAACAGTGCTCGATGGCAGTATTGATTAATGTTGCATTACTAATACTAATGCGGTGTGTTTTATTGACTTTTGCAGACAAGATCCATCCGGCTAGTTTATGACAAGGATACTGAACGTTTTAAAGGATTTTGTTATGTTGAATTTGATGATGGTGACACTTTAGAGAAGGCTCTAAGATATGACGGGTCAATAATTGATGGAATTCCCATTAAAGTAAGTATTTTTCAGCTAAAACTATTAGTACCTAATTAGAATACGAAGATTATTTGATTTCTTGTACATATATCTCACATTAATACCGTATACACTACACTAATCTCTTTACACACCGACGTCAAAGAAAAATAACCTTCTCGTCATATTAAACAGAGTCAAACTCAGTCGGCTATTTGAAAATATCTATATTATAAGTAGAATATGAAAATGAATGTCGTATATATTTGTTAGATGAAAAGCGGACAAAATATCTGGATAAACACATTATTAAAATGGAACTTAAAATTGAAATTGAATAGTAATGCTAATTATGGCTTGTCGCTAGATAGATATATAATCAAACTACACACAAGTATAATTACTGGTTTGCTACCTACTAAGATTGAAGATGGGTTTTAGGAAGTTAATTTTAATGAAAAACTTTTAACTTGCATCTGAGTTAATTTGAACTAAGATTTGAGTATCTTTATTAAAACTCAGTCCTTTAAAAGAATTATTCATTAATCTAGGATAATGTTCTTAGATCTGTTTGTTGGGATTTACTATCTGTTTTATATTATTTGGTTGTAATCAAAGAATCATTTTTGGTAGCGTAATATTGATGAAACGTGATGAAAATTCTAATCCCTCCCTAAGATGTTTCCAGCCAGTTGGGTTCCAGCGCAAATGGAATTCCTCTGTAACATTTTCCCCGAAACCTCCTTTTCTGCCAGAGTCCCATTATTAGTGTGCAGATTGATACTCTTTTTTTTATTAGTTTTTGATGTTTTATTGAATATGTCACGGAAGGGTTGACACTACCAAGCCATTGTGATCAGAATCTAATATTATTCGATATGCTGTTTTAGGATTGCGATTATAATTTTCTAAAGTTATTAAAACTATTATTTTGCATTTTAAATAATTTCTACTCACTGCAAAACTCTAAACTGGGATTTACAGAATATTTAAACCAGTATACCATCCGTTGTACCAATTCTTGTTTGATATGCAAAAATTAAAGCTAGAAGGACAACAGTACCCAATCAACAAATACAATAGAAGTGTTCCTTAAATACCCCAATTTTGCTTTTTAGTACATACGTGCATGCATTCGTTATCATTAGTGCATACACTTATGTACTAAAAAGCAAAATAGGGGTACATAAGAAACACCTCTATTAAACAAATTCTTATGCAGTATCTTCAATTTTTTCAGTAATAAGTGAGTTAAATGTGGTGTGGAATGTGGACTTCGTTATGGATTATTATGTTAGGTAAACGCTGAATTTTTACAGCAAGAGGCTCAAATATAAAAATAATAAAGTAGGCAATGTAAAGTAAAATTTGAGGAGAAAATAAAATAATTTGGATGGCAAAATGTTCGCCAATCACTTATTTTACTCTATACATTCACTAGTATACTATAATACTGTATTCCCCTCCCCAGTACGCTTTGACAGATAAGACATGATTTCCCCTTTAATTAAAGTTTGTTATACTTAGGTGGACGTTGCCGAAGGCAGAAAAGGTGGAGATCGAGGCGGGTTCGACCGAAGAGGGGGTGGTGGACGGGGTGGCGGTATGAACCGAGGCGGCCAAATGTACAACCAGGGCGGGGGAGGTGGCGGTGGCTACAATAGAGGAGGTGGTGGTGGAGGATACCAAAATGCTCCTCCGATTCAAGATGACCACTATAACTATAATAATTACCGAGGGGGTGGTGATGGCCCCAGAGGTGGTGGCAGAGGAGGTGGTTATTCCCGTGGAGGCGGAAGAGGTGGTGGTGGAAACTATGGAGGCTATCCCTCAGACAGACCTCAACAGAGACCATACGAAGAAAATCGAGGCTTTACCCAAAGACCTCGCAGGGATTCAGAAAGATCAAGAAACTCTGAAGAATTTAAGGATCCTACGCCAGGTACAGGTTAAGAATTATTTCATTTGACAATTTTAATTGCTTGTTATCTAAATCTGTATCATTTTAACATTTGTTTGGTGTTCACAATACAGTTTGCCTTATATTACGGCAAATTAATAGTGAGCGAGTAAATTCCTGAGGCAGCTTATGGGTATTCCACTGATGGCAGCCGCTCGATTGACCGGGAAGGTATTTAGATAGCCAGGATTTCCCAAAAAGTGATTACAGTAGGTAGACACTTCTTTCAAATGTTTCGCAATATAAATAGATACGAAGTTACTGAAGTTAGTCTCTATTTTTTTGGTTTACTGGTACAGAAATTTCTCCAAAGAAATCAAAGGCATTATTTTTCTGGCTGAATTTAAAGTTTTACCAATTTAAAATTGTAATTTTATAAAACCATTAGATAGAGACCACATTGATGTTTACGATCCTTTACGTGTGGCAGAAACTTCCAAAAGAAACATTCTCATTTGCTTTAACCGTTGTGCTAATTTTTCTTAAAAATTATGAGCAGGAGAGATATTGAAAACTAATGTTTTTAGATTTTATATTTTTTCTTATAACAGTTAGTCAGTAAAGCATAATATTATTTTCAGGATGAAAAGCAGAATGTGTTGGTTAAATAGGAATATATCCCTATCCTTCCTGTGATCCAATTGAACATTGAGAGAATAGGTAGAACAGAAGGACGAAATGGCCTGTCCCCACTCTAATATCTTTGCAGGGGTTTTTCTTCAATCGAATCCAAAATACTATTTCGATTTGACGTTGAAATTCATTCTGGAATTTGCAAGTTGATCACTCTTATCAGTTTTATTTAACCAAATAATTTTATGATTTAATCTTGTCTTTTTGTTGCAAAGTTTGTTATGCTTTTTACTAAATATCTTACAGATGTAATAAAAAGTTATAAAATTATTTACAGAGGATTTGGCTGCTCGTCCGAAGCTGAAACTTCTTCCACGAACGGTAGCCGACCCTATGAATGCACTAGCTAGTACTAGCCAGGCGTCGTCAATTTTCGGCGGAGCTAGACCTCGGGAAGAAAATTTACGTTCAAAAAGTGACGGTGAGTTCAAAAATCATGACGTCGTCAGCGATCGACAAACTTAACATAGTTCAGCTACCACAAGTTCTAGAACATTACTTCGTACCACCCTTTCTACATGAGTTAGAGGTATGCCTGCATTGAATGGACGAATGAAGAGATTTCTCCTAAGGTTAAAAATGGACGAACTAAACATTAATCACAAATTTATTGAATACTACACTTCGACTTGTAAAGCTAAGAAGTATAAAATGTTTGCATAGTTAGGAGTTATACAAGTGAAATATTACGAAGACTCAAAAATGGTTAAATATTATGTTTTTCCCCTTAGCTGTAATCTCTGTACTACTGTACTGTACTTATAATAACTACCTTATTTCATCTTTTTGTTTGTTGTGTAGACGCTTCTCCCAAACTTTACTATCTAGGTTAGTGTAGTGAAAACTAGTTTAACTATTATAAGTAGTTTGTTATGCTCTAGTGTTTTAATGTTTTGTTTTTTCCAAACTATTTGTTGTTCAGAAATAGGTTTAATATTTATTGTCGAGTTGTGGTTTTCATTGATTAAGTGGTGTGTCCATCCATTGTGTTACTTCTCACATTTGACGGCAAACTATGTTTGCCTGCATGAGTATATTATAAATTATTATGTGTTAGTAAGATAAGTCACCGATCACTTTCAAAAATTAATATTCGTTGACAGTTGAATCTTCCAACTAAAACAGCTATGTATCTTATTTAGTATTACAATTACAGCAGTATAGGTAAGATAAACCAGCATGCATTTATATTTTGGTTCATTCAGCTGCTACAGGTAAAATGAAGGTTAATAAAGTTGTGCGACATCACAAGGAAGATCAATTTCAGGTTTCTTTCCTCAAATATTGTAGGAGCAATGCAATGTCATTATCAAAATTTTTGTTATACTTATACTATACTGACAGTAAAACAGTCGAAAATATTAATGCTGTACCTGCATGTCTGTGTATGTTATTGAAGCCATTCTAGCCGTAATTCCACTGCACATCATCATAATTATATAATGTTTGTTGTAAGGGGATGTTTGTGGCCTATTGCCCTAAGGTGACAGGGTTATACTTTAATTTAGCGGTCTTTGAGCTTCAACTTTCTCCACAGACATTTTGGTTCTGTATTAACAGAATTAAAGACATTTTTCTATATTGTTACTGTTTGTTTAGTTTTACGTGGTAAATAACAGAAGCAATGAATCTTTTCTATGTGACTGATACTGATGATAACTTGATTTACTCTTGTTATCTCCTAAAAGTTCATAATATAATATTGTTGTAGCTATATTACTCATTCCTTATATTATTCTTTTTGTGAGAAGGTTAAGGCCTAGAGTTGTCATCTCTACTGATCGTGTACACTATAATATAAACACATCACATTTATACGAGTTACAGTTATTATGAAGCCACATCTAGTTTAATGATCCCCAGTGTATGTATTCATGTACGTTCTGGTGTGGCTAACCGTATGCATAATATACTATAATATAAGAATTTTTCAGTATTGTTTGGGTCAGTAGTCACATAAATATTATTCTGGTGTTTTTGTTATGTTGCAGCTGCTATAATCATATTAGATTCATAACGATACCTAATAAATAATAATTGATCTACCTCTATATAAATATGAATCAGAAATTGAAAAGCGTGAATATCATGTGCAAACTGAAGCTCCTGCGTTGTATTGAATATTAATGAACATTGTTAATATTTATCCAAATAGTATAAAATAGTTACTTCACTCTTCTGCTACATTAGTTTAGTACAATATAATTACAATACGAGCAGAAATTATCTTTTGGACGGTGCAACTCTGAAATGCCCTTATACACACATCACAACAACTAAACACTAGTTACTAGTTTGTTTGGTCATCAATGGTTAAAAGTTTGGTTATTGATGTTCATTTATTCATTTTTCAAGTGAAAATATGAGCCCCATTATGTAGATGCATAATATTATACATTATTTAAGTTGAAAGATGCCAATAAAACATAAGTAATAATTCTGCATATTATTATAAAGGTCTACTAAGAATGTCGTAGAGAAAGAAAGTCTAATATTATAAGTAACACTACGTATTTATGTAACAATAAGTATGCTCATTACAAGGTGTAAATGTTTCGTTTGCAAAGTGAAATAAACTCTGTATATAATAACTGAATATTACAGCTCTTCTAATGAGTACATACAACATCTTTACATGGAATAAAATACTGCATACCATATTTTACATGAGATCATTTCCAAAAAGCATTCAATCTAAATGTGACCTTCAGCAATCAGCAGCCACTACAGCCAACCATCCGCAACATACTGATTTGTATAATTGGAATAGGAAAAGATGTAAAAATAAGTTCTGCTGATGAAGGTATGAAGGTAAGAGACAAATATTAAGTCTTCTATGAAGTCAACTTGACCTCAGCATATTCGTAAAACATATATAATCTTTGCTTAATAGGCAACGTTGGTATCCCAATTATGGGCAGTCCAAATAAGATATATTGGAAATCAAGATATTTAGTTTTAATTTTAGGAGGGCATACAAATGACCCATATTATGACATCTTGTCTTGATTTAGATCACATTTTATAAATCGTATTTGCAACTTGTAACATCTTGTTTCCAGAATCTCATACTCTTCAGGATTAGTACTGTGAGTAAGCTGATCCCATACAAATAATTGTATCTTGAATCTATATTATACATAATACTTATCATATTGTGCATCGATAATCTGCTGCCTAACTACCAAGCTTTTACTGCGAAATTATTTTTGTAGATATACCTAGGTGTCATCTGAATTGCAAATGATCTCCTCCAGGGACTAACGTATGGTGTGAGATGACTATTTGTAGTAATCATACATAATGCTTCAATAATGTTCAGCTTAGTATTGGGATCCCTTCGGGAATGAGAACTTGGAAACTTTCTAGTTACTTACACACACCACACACTGCAGCAACCAATGCAAAGCAATGCATGTTTCCACTTGACCGACTATGGTATCACACATACACACATGTATTTACGTAGCAACTCTTACGTGTCGTTACCTAACTACACTTTTGTTCTGCAAACTTTAGATATCTCGTACATATCAAAATAGTTTGTCCTATACCAATGAAAATTTGCCGTGGGCATGAAAGCAATGCATGGCACCTCTGTCTAGCATTGATACGGTTGTGCTGTTGTATGTAATGTGGTTCTAAACTATAGGAGTTGCCCGCATTCCCATTCGTACATGTAGTTTGACATTGTAGAGTTGTACCACAAATACCGACGTATTTCTGGATAGTTCAGTTCAGTGTGGTAATATATTATTATTATTATGGTAAGTAATTAAGGTTAAAATGCATATTATGTATGGAGCTTGCCAGTATTGCGATTGCGGCTACATATTG
Organism: Tomocerus mixtus; assembly: GCA_034694165.1. NCBI lineage: Eukaryota > Metazoa > Arthropoda > Collembola > Entomobryomorpha > Tomoceridae > Tomocerus > Tomocerus mixtus. Next base: position 25,208 of record JAQFYC010000121.1, on the reverse strand, counting down.
ATAGTTAGTTCCATAGCCTGTACCGTCGTAATACAATAGCTACTTAGAGGAACACAACAAAATCCATTGTTGGGATTAAATATTATTCTTGAATAAATATATAAAACAGTGCGTCAGGAAATATGGCCACATGCAAAATGAAAGTTTGAAATTTTGTTTGTTAAATAAAAGGAGAAATGAAATTATTCCATGTTTATGTTTACACGATATATATTAACGCAATCTATCTATATTTCAGTGACTTTCATTTAAATGACAGCGCATGTTAAATAAGATTGTTAATGTCAAGTTTTCTGAATTATGACTACCGAAAAATAAGGGATTTGATTGGTAGGGTTAATTTCATGTTTGAATTGGGCCAGAATAGACCATGTAACTCATTTTCAGCTCTACTACCTTTTACTACCTAAAGCTATAGGATATCCAGGTATGTAAGTAAAGTAACAATGTTGGTGCGCGCCAAGGAAGAGTTAATGAGACATGGTATGGTAATATATATTACACTTATCGATTTGTCGTTCGTTCAGTCGATGCAAAGGTACATTTTGTTCATTGCCAAATCAGTATACGAAGTAGAGTACAAAAATAATAGGACACCAGCCTTCCTTTTAGTGTAATAATTCGTAATGAAAATGCACTTATAAATAATTGTTTCTAACTTCAGCACCTGCCTACAACCTACTAAAAAGCCATGATTTCTGTCCTCAAATAGCTGTGCCACAAGAGAAATCACTACTGAAATGGTTTAACCACGTTAGTTTGATATATATTCATCGACATGATTACAATGGAGTTTAGGAACAAGAACACATCCATTTATATCTGTAACGCAATTCCACAATATTGGAGAGTAATAAAAATGTTACAAGGTACGGCTATACCAGGTATACATATTTTATTACAGAAAGTTAATATTGCATGACAGCCGTGTAAAATGTGTCCACATGGAGTAACTTATTCCTACCTACAATTCCAGCTATTCGCTAACTTCCCATGACCACGGTTTCAGTCATTCACAATGCATAACACAGTTAATGGACTTACAACCATCGAATAATAAAAAAAATAAAATAAGGATTTATATTTCTCCCATTTAGGTTTCATTTTTAAGAAAAATACAATATATTTTCCAACCTTACAACAGTAAATACAAACGACTACGATTCTTCATGTAGTATATAGTAGGTACGTCCTATGCATCTGTATTGATGGCCTTAACGCAACGGTCTTACTTGTACTTGTCTGCTATGCGAGTACTTTTACCTTTTTACATACATACCTAATATAAAATATTTTGAAGAGCTAAAATTGCGTCATTACTTTATAAAAAGTTGAAAGAAAATACAGTATTTGTTTTGTTGTTACGCTATGGAATTTTTCAGCTTTCCTGGATAAACTATAGCTAAAAGGATTCTCTTCTGTAACAAAGGACGATTTTATGGGTATGAAGTTAAAACCAACAGTGTATGTACTACAGTATAAGTGTAAAATGCTCTTTTCTGCAAATCGTTACCGATTACTGTGCTCATTGTAATAGTATTACCTAAGCATCCACTTTGACTCATCTACTGTATACAAGAAGTAATTTCTATAATTATAAAAGAGAATAGTCTATTATTGTGTTGTGTATTGTATACATTAAAGAGCTGCGCCTGATCATGTGTGTAGTCTAGTGTATCTGTAGATACAATATACAATATAAAGAGGAAACGAGAAAGCTTTTCTCGGGTCGGGAAGTCGGAACAGATTCGTGAAAACTCCGAGCATCTTCATATTTCTCATCTGGATGGAATTGTAGCACAAAGCACAATAGCACCGGTCGATATCCAGCATCTGGAACTGGAATCTCATCTGTATGTTGTATAATGCTCCTATTATTACAAATTGTGTGTATACTGTATGACGAGTAGATTTGCTAAAGGTATCATTGCATTGCTCCTGGATTTTGCTTTGCTACTTTCTTCTAACTAGGTAAAAAGTAACTACTTTCTCCGGGCTGCTTCTTTTGTGTTTTTTCTTCTAGAATTTAACACAATACTGAGGAAGAACTGCGACATTTACATTACACTATTGCTTGCGTGAATACCGTCCTGTTGGCTATCAATAGGTATTTTCGACGTTCTCGTTCACGGTGCTTTCTTTCTCACCCACGTAAGATCTCATACTTTCTTTTAAAAGGAATACTGGCATTTATTAATTAATATTTAACGAGTACCTAGTTGCATTTGTAGTTGTAATCCAGTAGATACATTAACATAATTTTCTATGCTTACAATATTTATCCATTGCATTATTTTGGAACAATTTCCCCATTTAGTTTTGTTGCGCATGCAGCATCAATTCATGAATGATAGTATGTAGTAAGTCCTTTAAAATACACCCAATCACTCTTTGAACAAATAAATTGCCAAATAATAGTATTTTTGCAAACCGTAATATTTTTGGCCCACATTTTATGTGTCATAGTCATAGTCCTTTTCTAAGTGGACTGTTTCCAGCAACCAAGTCACCTTACATTTATATTTAGATATAATTATATAACATTCTTTCGTTTCATGTCATTTAAGCATTCTACTGTATAGAAGCTTTTAGGTATTTTGGCACTTTATAAATTGCAGACGTACTTAATAGTATAAAGATTGTGACTTTTACAAATACCTAGTTGTACGACCACAGTTTTCTATTGGAGATTGGAGATCTTAACGGTATATGCTTAGTACTAGTCGAATGCTATATACATACGGCTTAGACTCAGTGAGAAACTAGACATAGAAAGGGCACCTGGATTGTATAATATGTAAAGGATATACTACCTCGCTACTAGTAAGCACATCTACTTTTACTTACCTATATATCTATAATTCAAATGGTTTACACCGACCAACTGGTTTATATAATAGCAACTGAAAAACAATCTCAATGAATAATAGAAACTATTTGTGCTATTCATTTTACGGAAGGCACTTTAAGGTCCAATAGTCTAATATGCCTCTTAAATAATCGAGTTGCATGACTGTATGTGTAGGTGTTACAGATCTATGCAAAAGGTGTATGTATATCATGCCCTATTTTCGATAGCACAATAAAAGATACAAACCAATAAAGCTGCATCAATTAGTACCTACAGATATATAATTATAACTAAAATAAGAATCTTTACATCTTTAGGTATTAGTATCTTACTTAACTTGATACTATTGTTTTGTGTATATAGATACATATAAGACCATTTGGAACGTTCAAAACGACCCAAGCTTATCTCATTGTTCCCATTTTGGAATCAACTTCACTGGAGTCGAATATCGTCACCCGGTAATGTAGTAATGAATGATTACTGCGAAAAGATCAAAGTACCTTTTTTTAATCTTCGCAGGTGGATCGCTAACATAAATCTGGTAAGTAAAACTCACTTGGTATTAAATACCTAGTTTACATTACTGTGCTTAGCGTTAGTTAAAGTTCTATATTAATATTTTTATTACTTATTATCTCTGAATATAATCATTATCGATGTTCCTTCATATATTTATTTCAGTATTATACACTTAGGGATTATAATAGCCATATTCAAATATCAGCTGCCAATTGGGTATATTACTTACGATGTGCTACGCTACCATTATTTTTATAGATAATATATTTATTACCTATTTAGCTAATCCTCCATGATTCTAAAACTCGGTAAAGCAAGGTTTAACCCGAGACTCTGAATTTTTACGCAAATGGCAATTACAAGCGCATAACACTACACTGTAAAGGTTTAAATATTGTTTTAATTCCGTCATGAAATTTTCACTACAATAAATCATATTGTAAAGGATAATTTTTAGCACGAGACTATTTAATTTGGTACGCGTTTGCCATCTCTACAAATAATCTGTCCTTATAGCACACTATATGCTCTGAGACTAATAATATTATGAAGTAAATCTCAGCAAAACGAATCTCTAATCCCCATAGCTTCATCATTGTAACATAATAATGATAGGTTTGCTGTTAGTATTATCAGTTTACATGGCCATTTAACATAATAGTAGCAACCACTCCACTAATACTCCTCATTACAAGTGCCCACACCTATAATATATTTATAATGAGTTATGTGCGTAATGTTTACTGTGTATATTGAAATTCATCCTCACCCATCCTATATTTACTTAAGGTGATATCTATCTGTATTACACCACACCACAATTATCTATGTGTGTCCAGAGAAGGTAATAAAATATTGTGTAAGTAAATAGCTACATATTATATTATGTATGTCGGTACACAGAGCTCCACCAGGCACAGTGCGCCCTGTGACTAGGCATAAGTAGCCACTTGCATTTTCTTTCAATTTTTGCAGGAAAGCGATTACAAATTGTAATCTATTGATAATTGTAATTTACAATTATCATGAAAGTTAGACCACTTTGGCAGAGAATTTTGAGCTCTTTTCAAAGATGTACACAATTCTATTCTTACAAAGGCCGTCCTTTTACTTTAAATCACTTTTATGCGGGTTTTTTCAAAATTAATGGATTTATTCAGCAAATAATCCAAGAATATGGTACATCATGGAAAAACCACAAAATTCTCTATTAAAAGTGGTGGACCTCTATGCAAGTTGGATTGGATCTTAGTGCCTACGACGTATATACTACAAGTGCAAATATAATAAATAATACGTCTATTATTGCACCTTTGTCAGAGTAGAAGCATGTCAACTGTCCACACTATTTGAGAGCTAATTGAATTAGGTTTACAGATTTACTTAATCATTGTCGCAAATTCTACAGGTGCAGGCAGGACAGCTAAAAAGTTAGCTAATAGTAAGAATAAACAAGGAGCATACGAAGTGTTTGCATTTTCTACATTATTGATCGGTCTTTTACTTAACTTTCCTCGTCTCATTCCAATAAAAGGTGTACAAGCACTTTCCGTAATGTCATGGTTGTGTTTAGGTATGTCAAATGTAAACTACATTGAATTACATGAATAATAAAATAATGTATACCTGTAGATTAGGCATATCTAATTTATTTTATGTCAGTCGAATCAGAGGTTAACAGTTGCAATCTGCAAGATCTATACATATTTAATTTACTAATGGAACTCTGTGACGTGAACAAATAAACTGCATAAAAAATGAAGAGGACACCACAACAACAGAGACATGTTTGTGTTAGTTGTGTTTATCAAGTCTGCTTGTGTGCGACTTCCACATACTTTCTAGATACTAAACTGCAACAATCACCAACGAAAAGACAAAAACGGTTTCATAAGGTATAGTGCAAAAATATTTTACATTTTATGGCGTGAAAAATAATAGACAATAGAGAAGCAATATTACCGTGAAGCGATAATATTACCAGTTTTCCTACAGGTAGATAAAAAATAATAAGCTAGTCTCTGCTAATTCCAATTCCAACCATCCAATTTAACATTTTTCAAAGTAAGCAGGAGAAAAATCCACCCACATTGATTTTGCATGCTTTAACAGTGATCTTATTCAGATTTTAATATTGTAATAATTATAATTATCTTTTGATTTAATTTATTGTAGTTTAACTACAATGAGGTACTATCTGAAGATTTGTCTCTATATTCGCACTTACCGATGTGGCCTCTCCTTGGGTTTTGTTCTCCGGGTTATCCTTTTCCGCGTATTTTCAGAGCATAACATGTCGCTTTTATTTAATAATAGTTAATGATATCCTGTCAATTTATCACGCTCTTCCTATTTTTGCATTCGCAGCCGTGATCCCTGAATTAAAACCTGATGAAATGAAAAAATGAAGAATCAATAAATGCAATTCAATGCATTGTAAATGTAAATTAGAAGAGATTGCATTTGCGTGTAGTTGAAGAATGAGAATGTTGGAACTGGAATATGGAAAGAAGTAGAGAGGAAGAGCACAGCAAGCAGATTGATTTTGCTTTGTTAATATTATACACTTTTAGTCCATTTCAGCCTTACACCTTGCTGACACAAAAATAAACTCAAAAGTATCTTTACATACTACTAAAAATATAGACGACGACGGCATGACCTGCGACCATCAATAAAATACTGAAAGCTCGGCGTAGTAAAAAGCCCAAATACTATGGTCATTCGATTGCTTGTTTGCTGCATATTTCTAATGGGAGTTGGGCGAAAACTTTGCTGAGCAAAATTGCTCTTTCATATTGAATTTCAGCTGTTGCCACTAATTGTAAAAATATCTTGATATTTATTGGTAATGTTCGTTTAGATTCTTTCTTGGGGAAAGCAAAAACAAGTATATGGTTTTAAATTATATTTGCAATTTACAGTATAAAAGTGTATCTGCGAAATCAGAATGCTATTTAGTTAGATATCTGTAAGAATAAGTGCAATTTCTAAAGAGTAGAAGTAGAGGTTATAATGTCCACTTAAATATATGTGATTTCGGATAAAACAGTTTTATAATTTGGGTTTCTAAATCGGTTCCAGCAGCCATCCTGTGATTTCTAACAATTTAGGAAGAATAAGTTAAGAGAAGGAAGACACCAGTACTAAAAGCTACGTAATCTATCATCAGCCAGCCAGCCTAACGAACTAATTTTCTAGTAGGTAAACATATTATAAAGTATTAAGTAATGAGAAATAGAAATGTACTAACACTATCTTGGATTTACTAACTAATAATATCAAGCAACTGCCAACTGGTATTATTGGGATTTGTGGGCCATCAAGAATTTTTATTTATGCATGAATTGATGAGGCAAGTAAAGTAATTTAGGCCAAATGGTGTTGTGCACTTCAAATTCGAAGAAAATAAGTAGAGTATTTTAGTAGGTGTGTATGTTGAGTTCTTCACATTTCAGAGCATCCAATAGAGCACAAAATAATACTTACATGGCCTAGAAAATCTGTAACAAGTAATTTTTCAATTTTAACTATAATATATAATACTAACTAAATTGCATGGTTTTCTTGCATGGTATTCTAGTTTTCAAATACCGACGCAAAGTTTCATTGACTTGGGAAATGGAAAGCTAGCTTTTGTGTGGTTTGTGTGACAGTTTCCCAAAAAAGTGATTACATGAATATATGTATATATATATATATAAATTAGTAATATAAAATATAAATATACGTAGAATGCTCCCTGAAAGAAAAATATCCCCTCTCTTTTCACAAAGCATTTTAGATTCTATGAATTTCTCTGTAATTTTAAAGGAAACTGGCAAAGCAGTAGGTACCTTCTGATAATGCAGAAATGAAATAACTGTTTCCGAATAGACTCGTCATTTATGTGATATACAGACAGTTAGTATTTAAACTGTATTTGTAAAATGGCAATATATCTCATCTTTCATTGATTAAGGGCAACCTTCAGTGAGAGCAAATTCATGAGAAGCTAACTAGCACGCCCATGTAAACTCCTACACAAAATGCCATTTCAGGTTTTCATGCTTAACTTAATAATGGGTAATCAAAAAGAGTTTTTTTCCTGGGAGATGCCTTCAAGGTTCTCCTCGAATCGGACACATGATTCCCCCGATTTTTGAATTAACTTTTATTTGAGTCAGAAAAAAATCCAAATTTTTCCCACAAAAAATATTCTGTTTTTTTTCTAAAAAAATGTTTTCGACAACTTATAGTTCGAAATTGCATTATTAATAATTCCTATTTTACACTATTTACCACGGTTTATTTAGTACGTGTATAAATATGATCCTCACCACCATCATCTTATGCATACGACGCCAGATTAGAAATATCATAATATTATTAGTCAGAGACGAGTTCTCCATTCTCCGTCAGTTTCATAAAATTCTTCTCATATTATTATTATACCAAAACTAAGTATATGATTTACTTAGTATGCTGTGTATTATCTCGGAAGTAGGAATCAATAAATAATTACGGGTATCCGAAAAAAATAAATAAGTAATCGGATTAAAGTTTCAACATCAGTTACCTTATGATAGCTGGAAAGGAAATACTTATGCTTTGCTTTGGAGAATATAAAATAGATAAATATAATCAGCAAAGCTGTCTAGTAAAAGTAACCTCGTAGCTTTCTTAATTCGAAGATTTGATTACCATACACATCTATTTGCGCATATCATATCATAATATGAGACAATATACATTTACTATTAATCTCGCAAACAAATTAACAAAAAGAATAATGATATATAACAATTCACTAAAAACTAATCAATTGAGCTTTGCTTAATAGTGTATATTACTAATGTTTGGATTTTGGATATTATGTACTATAGGTAGATTGGGTTCTAGTGTTAACATGTAATTAAACTTGTGAATTCCTTGCAAATATTCTGTCAAATGACGCACAAATTACTAACAAATGTACACTTTATTATTATACCTTACAATCCCACGGGGGTGACAGATTCTCACAAAAGTATTCTTTGAGTTAAAATACTGTTGCATTGGATTTGCCATTACTATTTTGCAACTTACTTATTATGCAATACTAATATATCCGTGTCTTTTGCAGTTCTAATGAGTTTCATTTAATTAATCTAGGCTATTTGAATATAATATGGAACTATTAAGTTTTTTTTGGTTTCCGAATGCTCTTGTACCTAGTATACTTTATATTACATCATATAGTATGAAACTTTTTTGAATTGGGAGAATCTATCACAACTTAACGTATTCTTACGTAAGATTGTCTCCACTCCAACCATTATCTATTTAGCTTATTTAGCAACTTACCTTTTGATAAATATGGTTGATTAATCCATTCAAATGTTGTTTCAATTTAATATACTGCCTCCACAGGCAGCTAATAAATGCTATCTTGTGTTACATGATAGGGCGACATACCTGCTCTACCAAACACTACGGCAGATTCAGTTCGTGTACCGACGCACGAACAATTACCTGAACACCGGATAATGGAACTGGATCAATTGGAAGCAATGGAGACATTGTCTCAATGTTCATACGAACCAGAAGCAACTGGGGGCTGCCCAATCAGCCCAGTTGTCAGTGTTCTCGCAGAAGAAAAATCATTCGTTGTAGAATCTGACTCTGGAAAAGTATTGCTAGAGTCCCCTAAGAAATATTCAAAGATTTCTAAAACTCAACTGAAAGGTAAAACAAAAATGTAACCCTGAAAACGAAACCTTTAAATATGCAATATATTTGCGTAAATAATACATAATGCAAGTTAGCCTGCGGATAATTTGATGAGAAATTAAATAGAAATCAACCAATAATATTTAAACAGAGTTCAAAGAAGCGTTCGGATTCTTCGACAAAGACGGGGACGGCAGCATCACAAAAGATGAATTAGGGATCGTAATGAGATCTTTAGGACAATATGCAAACGAGGAAGAACTTAAAGAAATGTTGAAAGAAGTGGACATTAACGGGGATGGAACTTTCAGCTTTGATGAATTCGTTCAAATTGTTAGCAACTATGCTGGAGGCACATCGGTCACTGATGAAGAACAAGAGCTCAGAGACGCCTTTAGGGTAACATAATAGAATATAGCATATATGTGCCTATTTATTTATCAAAGCTAGTACAAAAATACATAAGTAGTCTCTGATTTAAATGATATGCCCCATATGTCAGATTTTTGACAAGCATAACCGTGGATACATTAGTGCATCTGATCTCCGAGCTGTTTTGCATTGTCTTGGGGAAGGAGAAGACATGAGCGAGGATGAGATCGAAGATATGATCAAAGAAGTAGACGTTGACGGAGATGGCAGAATCGATTTTAATGGTGATGAGGACAGACGACTAAATTATTTTAAGTAAGAACGATTTGCTTTAATTAAGTCTTTCTTGTTTAATAGAATTCGTGAGAGCCTTGGGGGAACCAGACTCCGGAGACGAAGACGACGGGGAGTCCCCCTATGTTGTAACCCAACTCCAACCAGCATAAACAATAACACTGAAGAGATGCTTTTCAATACTGAAAAGTATTTCAACTTTCAATCGACCTAATGCTTTTCGACCTACTTACTATAAACCCTTAACTTCAATATAAAACTCAATTACCTACCTGAACGTGATTATTAAATGTAAAACTAAAGTAGATAAGTAATTCAATTTAAGATTATAAACACTGTGCAGCCTCATATTTACATAATTCCTACTTTCAAGGTGAATAGTGGAAGGACGTGAAGCAGACTATTTCGCTTATCACATTTAGTTAGTAACTTAATTTTATTATTGGAGGTATTGGAAATCTACATAACATAACGTATGTAATTAAATTTCCACAGTGGAAAGGATAAGATGCCTACTAAAACCTTGCAAAGTTTCTACAAAACAAGATTAGTTTAATATACTTAAGTGTATAAGACTGCACAGTAATATAAATTGAAAGTATTTGCCTAAAAGGTAATTTATCGACTTTTACCCTATATTGTACTTATTAGTTAGTATTTCCAAGTACTTACTTGACTATAAAGTCAGTATATTATTCTAAATAGATTCAATCCCTTAACCTTACATCTCCGTCTATATACTGTCCCTGTTTGGAGCTTTACAATGAAATTCTACAATACTAATACACAATTCCAGTCGAAATAAAAAACATTCCACTTTATAAATCTCGTTACATGACCATTTCCCCCATTAAACCATATCACACTTCCCCAACTTAATAATAATTGACTTATAATGTGTTACGTACAAAACTGTCAATGAGTTTATAATCCCAGACGAATAATATGTCTAATAAGTACCTACTAATAAGTAAATCAATCTTACTGTTTCTATGGAAAGTGATCATCTACACCATAAAAATTATATATAGAAACAGAAGGTAGTGTATATGAACACCAAACTGCTGTTAGGTAGTTAGAAATAAAATTGTATTGTCATAGCTGTGTGCTATTTGCCAGCCGTTATTAATTACAAATTTAAGTCTGCTTATCAAATCATGTTACCTCTGTATTTATTATTAATACTATACCTACGTTGAATAAATGCCCACCAATAAATCAATAAGAACCCCAACAATTCATCTAATCTGCACATTCCTTTATTTTCAAAACAAGTATTAGAAAGTTTTAGTGTCAAATTAGTATTACCATTATGGCGATTCACACCTATTTCAGGAACATTTTAAGACGTAGTTAGCATTTCCAGAGGAAGGTGGCCACTATCACCAACAGCCCTTAAAATAACTCTCCCAGAAGGCAGGATACTTAGGCAACAAAGGCTTGTATGGTTCAAACTTATTCTCAACCAAGCTTCTCCAGGAAATTGCATTGCCCTATTTAGCATACAAAATTATATTACAATTCCCACTCATTGAAAACAAGCTCATTAAATATTCATGAGAAAGTAAATTAATTACCGGCAAAGGAAGTACCGAATTACATTGGCGTGACACACAATAATTTCGTACGAGTCCTCCGTTTGGTCTGGCGCTGCTCTATGGAAGTATCGCCGAAAGGCTGCTTCAATACGGGCACCGTCTTCAAAATACTGCTGTGTTGAGGTATGCATGAATTACCATTTAAAACAAAGAATTTATTGCAGTATCTTCCTATCTTCCCGTGTTTAGTAATTATTCAATACGAGGTATAGTAATGCCATTATATTCATTGACATGTTAAAAGTATTTACGTGCTGATCCGGGTGCCAGTGAGAAACCGGGGGTTCCGGTAAAACAGGCGCTCCTTCTCTGAGCAAAGGATCTCGGGCAGATATCTCCAATCCTGGCTGATCTAATTTTGCTTTGATTATGTCGGCTGTTTGTATAGCTCTAGCCATATTGGAACATATCATAGACGTAAATTTTATTTTGAGCGCCTTAAGGCGTTCGCCGGTTATCTCTGCCTGTGCCTCCCCAAGAGAAGTTAAAATCCGTTCACAGTCTGTAGCTCCATCAAGATTATATTGACCATGGCGTATTAGTACAATATGACGTACAGCCTTTGCTTTCTTGCTCTCCAAAGTATTTTGATTTTCCTCATCAGTAGCTTTTACACTCCGTTTTGAGGGTTTAATCAGACTATAAGGTTCACGCCTATAACATAAGAATATTAATAACACTTAACTTAGCTATAGTACCAAGTACCAGTATAGCATAATTCAACACTGCGAGAAAAATTAGTAGCTTACTTGTCCCAATTATAGTCCCATTTTGGGAATCCATCAGGAACAGCACTGGGATTTGAAGGACTCCATGATGTAGAACAGTTAGCAACAATTACAAATGATGATCCTACTGCCGCAGCTCCAATCCATTTTCCAATTCGCAATAACTTTGATCTCATCTAATCAAATAAATCAACATTTAAAAAATGGAGTTAGCAGAATTACTAAAAGAAAACTGAAACACGCTGTAGATCTATAAGATAAATAGCTGATAATATCAACTATTATGTTATTATTATAACTTAGATGGCAAACGAGCATAAATTTTTACAAATAATGGAAGCAGGAACCAGGCTGTGCAGCATCTAATATCAATCTGATTGATTGTATTAAGGATATTATCCAGGGTTTATGTCTTCGGTTCAAATTGAGCTTATTCTGTCAATATCTAGCTGACGATGCCAAAATGCAAACGTATTAAGTATGCTTTTACTGTAATTGTATGTAGTACTTTTGAACTCTCTCTTAATTCCAGCCTTCCTTTCTAGTCTACTTTTCTCTAACTAACTGGCCGTCTTACACAATTTTAAGTATTATTATTACATCAAGACGGTACCCTACCCACTTCCACTTGTACTAGCATACCAGCTAGTTTCTATATGTTACTGTTTTTGTTAAGTGTATTACTATCCTTAAGGACATAATATTATTATGTCTACACTAACATTATCTACATCAAAAAATCACAATAAGACAAACATTTTGAAAATTTTGCAGACGCGGCATACATTTTATTTCATAAAGTTGCTGATTTCGTGTTTTAATTATGTATTTCTATACTGTCGTGTTGCGTATATTATGCAGATGGTAAATGCATGATCGAAAATTCACTATCCAGACTTACTATATATCTCAATACTTATTTCGTACTTACTTTTACTTTACCTACATACATGCTAAATTACTGTTACAGTTATCTATTTCCTTGACTCAAATGAGTTATATTACTATTTAACTAATATATGTTGGCCATCAAATGCCTAACTTTTGGTTGACTGCTAAATCACGTTGGCTTTGGAAGATAATTTAGGTGAGCCATTTGGGAGATGTAAGCGGGTGTAGAAAAAGTGTAAAGCCACGGGGTGACAAAAAAACTGAGCTATTCATAATTATTCGCCCTATGTAGTAAATTAGACGTCGCTATCTATGCATTTGGAGAATCCTACCCATGTCCTACCCTACAAATATTTCTAATTTTGTTGATTTTTTCCGTACCTGAAGTATTACAAATTTGTTGGGACAGAAATTGTCTAAAATTTGAGAGCCCGAAGACTATATTCTTTCTTTATCAAACCCAATCAGAGAAAATCTAAGATTGGGAATGCTTAATTCTTTTAAAAATATGAAATGTATTATTATTACTACAAATAAAATATATTGTGTAGACGTACAATGATCTATTTGCCGCATCCAGAATCCAAAGTCAGAAGTGGCAGGTTGTGTTTTGATTGAAATGAGCTTTATAATACGCCGTACTAACCAGGTTTAGGCTTCCTGAATCTCTGGTCTCTCGTTCGTTTCTTTATATATGTATATTTTTTTATATACGTCAAAAATCACAAATCAATCTGAAAAAAGTTTTCGCAATAGAAATGTATTGATACGACTGATGTTAATTAAAGATGCATAATATTCCATCGGCAGGATTAGGATTTAGGGATAAAATTGTGATTTATTAAGTGCCAAGTTACTGCAATTCAAATGCATTAATAAAACAACTTTTTAACATTTAACATTGATGCATCTATGATTTAATATGATAAAAATTTGAAATGGTAGTTTTGGATTGTGGCTTTGTGGCGTGTAGCCTTAATGATAAAATTAATTGAACTAGTGTTATAAAAAGTCTTACTTCCGTCCAATGTTGAATATTCAGCTGCCTTTATTGATATGCCGTATTATGAACCTAAAAAATAGCTAGCAGAAAGGCACAGAACAATCTTACAGCAGAATATATATATATACCATGAAAAAGTAAAATTAAGTTGCACAGTTAGCAAATTGCAATTCTCGTGTAAGAATTTAGGATTTCTTCAACGCGCTTGCCAAAATGACAAAACCGGTTGAACACTACCCCCACTACTGTCAATCTTGGCGCAACAAATACGAAACTCAGCAAATAGTGGCTTTATGTTCCTGGTTTCACTCGCAGATTTTGGTCCTTTAATTTAAATTCTCTTCGATTCCTCGAAGTATGAAATATGTGAGACAGATTGTATTTGAGTGAACGACCATCCCTCTATGCACTTATACATTTTACTACGCGAAAAGAGCTTATTACGTGTCTGTGTGTTTTTAAACCATAAGATAAGAATTAGATTTATTGCTTTAGTGCCACCGAAACGAAAAGTCAACAAAAGTTCCGTATAAAGTATAAACTAATATACATACATAGAATGATTAATTTAAATTACGTAGAGTGTAGCTAGAACTGAGCTACAATTCCTAATCTTGTAGGATACAAAACAATAGTGTGATGTGTGATTCCTAGGCTAGACCTAATATTTATTGAACCTTCAATAGCTTTCTGGCATCTGAGCAAGTCCGATCGTTGAAAATATTATGTAGTTGATTATTGATTATATTGTGTTATTTATTATGACGTAACGTACCATTCCAAAATATTATTATTTAAATCAATGCTAATTTACTCGTAACCTCGTGTCATTATTGACTATGACATAAATAGATAGGTACCTACTAAAGTAGATTAGTTGAATCTTTAATTGTTAATACAGCAAAATACGTGTGTTATCAAATGTCAAAATATGATCATTGATCATAGTTCATCAGTTTTGGCAATAAGACCACCACACATCTGATACTACCTCCGACCTGGTATGACTCTATTATTTCCTTTAATTTTCATTAACTAAACCAAACAATTGAATCAGTTAGTAATTGTTTAAATACAAAGTACAAGTGATACAGTACATTCATATCTGTCTCCTGTATTTTATAATTCAATGTGTAAACTGCACAATTTAAGTACCGGTAGCCGGTTGAGAATTATTATTTGCTGGTTATATTTTAATTCGGCTTACTGTTGATGAGATGTAATGTGATAGTCCTATACATAGAAGACATACATATATTATCTATCTTAAAACAATACATAGGACATAGATTGTAACTCTCTCTCTATAGGAAATAGAAACCTATTATTAGAAGGATGAAATGAAAGCTGGCCTATAATTAATGTGTGACGTGGTTTAATGTGACATCTGGCCTCATTATTAGAACGCTATTAGAATATAGTATATATCTAATGAAATAACTAATGCAATGTTGACACATACAAAGTTACCCAGTATTGTAGCTCATTGCTCATAGTAAGTGTTTATTTGTTACTTAACTGCTCTGATAAACAGTTATCCCTCACACTCAGATGTTGTGTTGTACGGAAGGCGAAACTGCCGTCAGCCGGGTGTGAAAAGCAATGAGATCTTGATGAAATAATAGGTTGGAATTTTTAATATATAGAGGCATGTGTCATTTGTCATAATAATAGTTAAATAATAGTAGCCTTTTTATGCAGGTCACAATAGGTGCTGTGGTGTAGGTAAAACTGTTTAGGAATTAATTATATTGGAGAATTGTCAGTAATGAGCTAATTTTTTACTTTTCAGATACATGCACGCATAAATTGGGATCATGTGGAACGAAGACGAATCATTCGCCGAAATAACGCAACTTCCACCAGAAGTTTTGAAGGCTATTGAGCAGGTTTAATTTCATTTTCTATACTAGTAGTCTATCGACTGCACATTAAAAATATTATAATAGTAGCTAATGAATTTGAATAGTTTACGATAAGGTTCAATAGGTTTAGAACTAGATCAGTTTTTTTCATAATCTTGTTTTGTATTGATTGAGTTTTCTGTGCTTTTCTTAGGTGCTGCCTAGTGATGACCCTTTGGATCAAACAGATTTTGACGCTGTTTCTCACATCAATTCTTTATTTCCGACAGAGCAATCTCTTGCGGGGTTGAATGATGTAATTACTTCCGTGGAAAATGAAATTGCTCATATAGATAACGAAATACGAGGATTCGTTCGTCATCAAACAGGAAAAGGTGTTCAAGATGGAGTTTCTGCCTTGACCAGGGCTCAGGCATCAATAGAAGCACTAGTAGCCAAAGTATTAGATATGAAAGGTCGTGCCGAGCAAAGTGAAACTGCTGTTAGAGATATGACAAGAGATATTCGTCAACTAGATACTGCTAAAAGAAATCTTACTTCTGCAATTACCACGTTAAACCATCTTAATATGCTGGTTGCGGGTGTCGATACCTTACAGTAAGTTTAGTAGTGTTATTATTTATAATATATCTTATTTTAATAATTATATAATGATTATATAATGATTATAAGAACGTAAAACTTCCCAAGCTAATTTTCCTAATTTCTGACTTTTTATTACAGAACTCTAGTCAAAAAGCGACAATATGGAGATGTGGCAAATCTCCTACAAGGCGTGGCCAATGTTGTTGAGCACTTTGATAACTATCACAGCATTCCACAAATAGCTCAACTTGCTCAAAAGGTAGTTAAGTCTAGATACTTCTTTGTACAATACAAAGTATATCAAAGTATAAATAAATACAATTAAAAATTGTATCATTTTGTAGGTTAAGGACATAAAAAAGGAACTTGGCGATCAGATTAGTCTAGAATTTCAGGAGTCATTTTCTTCAGCTTCAGTAAGTATGAACGTGAAACAAATGAGTGAAGCCTGTCTTGTATTTGATGTGTTGGAACCGCATATTAAACACGATCTGCTCGTATGGTTCGTGTCCATTCAGCTAAAAGAATACGGTGTGCTTTTCGATGAAAATGAAGACTTAGCTTGGCTTGACAAGGCAAGTCCTACTAATATACTTTTTGATTTAAAAAATTGACATATTATTGCAATTGATAAACGTAATTTTTATAGATTGATAAGCGGTATGCGTGGTTGAAGAAACATTTAATTCAATTTGAAGAGAGGTACGGTGCGATATTTCCAGCTCATTGGGATGTTTCACAAAGAATTGCAATGCAATTTTGCCATCAAACTAGGCAAGATTTAGCCAAAGTTATGGGAAAGCGGAGACACGAAATAGATGTTAAATTATTATTAAGTGCAATACAGAAAACATATTCGTTTGAAAACCTGTTATTTTTACGATTCGGAGGTCATATACTTGAAGACGATATAGATTCCAGAAATCCATTTTTATCTCCTACAGCAGATGAAGACGAGAAAAATCCATTCCTAAACAAGCCTAAGACACCACCTCCATTGGAAGAAAGAAAAGTTATCCCTAATAAATTTAACCGAATCATCACTCAGTGTTTTGATCCATTCCTTTATATCTACATTGAAAGCCAAGACAAGTAAGAAATTAAGTGTTACAGGCAAAAATACTGGTATATATCCGACAGTCCAAAAATGTGTCGTTATTTAATTAAAACTCAATCTTTTTAGAAACTTGATGGAGTTGATTGACAAATTTGTTGGAGAATTAAGGGTTAACGGATTTCCCATGCCTCAGACCCCAGACGCAAGTGGTGTTGTCCTTTCGAATTGTGCAGATTTGTAAGTACTTTGCTATAATTGATTGTATGGTGAAAGCGTAGTGAGTAGTGCTTCTCTTAGAATGTTTATTTATTGATTCTGTTTTAAATGCAGGTTTGTATTCTACAAGAAATGTTTGGTGCAATGTACTCAATTAAGTTGTGGAGAGCCATTGCTAAACTTGGGTCATGTGTTTAGTAAGCGGCTAAGAGATTACTGTAATAAGATTTTGCAAGCCAACCTTCCAAAGTAAGATTTTTTTCAATTAAAAAATATATTATAACCTACTATATTTATATTATTATAATCTCAACTCATTTGAACTCTCTTCGTTGCTAACATTATTCATCTATTACATTTAATTTTTATAATGGTTTCAGAGTTGTGACAGCGACTACATCTTTGACTTCAGTATCCAATTTAACGAGAGAACTTAGGGATTTAAATACATCAGGATTAATTCAAAATTTTCAGTCTCTTCTTAAAGAAGGAGAGAACGTTCGCTTTACACACCAAGAGTTGTACAGAATATCCTGGTAAGTATGTACTTAACTAATTAAGTGTACTACTAAATTTTAGTAATAATGGCAAGCAAAGGTAATCACTTTTGTGTGTTTTCAGTATTCTTACAACTGCAGAGTATTGTGTGGAAACCACTCATCAGCTGGAAGAGAAATTGAAAGAAAAGCTAGGAGATATTTCATCTAAACTGAATATGGATCATGAAAAGGCTCTTTTTGGTGATGTGATAGAAACATGTGTTTCGTTGCTAGTTCACGACCTTGACTCAGCTTGTGAACCCGCACTTGCATCGTTACATAAGGTTTTTACTCAATTTTCAATTTATTTGTTTTGCTTGCACTGGCGTAGGCAGACATGTAAATACACATATGTTTTATCACAAATATTGTTGTTGTATCTAGTTGTTCATATGTTTCCTTTAATATTTATTTAGACATCTTGGAATAATATCGAGGCTGTTGGCGACCAAAGCAGTTACGTCTCTGCCATAACTTCTCAATGGAAAGTTACAGTACCCACGTTGAGAGATTTTTTAGCCACTTCAAGAAAATATTTTGTCATATTCTGTCAACAATTTGCCAAGTATGCCAAAAAAATTATTGCTAGTCCCATTGAATTTTCTATTATTTAATAAGTAATTGCTACTCCTTTTTTGTTGAAATAGGTTATTTATGGGAAAATATATATCGGCGTTGTGCAAATGCAAAAGTATCAGCAAAGCTGGTGCTCAACAACTTTTGTTGGACACCCAAAGTTTGAAAACAGCATTACTGGATTTACCGTCCATTGCCCTCACAGTTAAAAGAAAGCCTCCAGACAAGTATTACAAATTATATTATTCATAACTATCGTTTTATATAGTTTATATTTATTATATTTACACCACAAATAACTTAATCAACAGGTACAGCAAACTTGTCGTAAAGGAAATGGGAAAAACTGAAATGCTTTTAAAAATTGTGATGGCTCCGGTGGAACAAATTCCTTCATTTGTTGATCATGTAGCCAAACTTATTCCAGATTGTGATTTAAATGAATTTATGAAGATATTGGATATGAAGGGCTACAAAAGAACTGAGCAAGGACAATTCGTAGAACTGTTTAAGAGTAAAATTGCAAGTACTACAGGAAGGCCATTTGGTGATACTTTGGAGTTAGATCACACAGAAACAAGCGTCGAATCAAGTCGCATAAAAAAACTGGAAAAGTTAATCAAGAAACGACTGTGAGAAATTATTTTTTGGCACACTGCCTTTTTGTTTTTAGTCAATTTTTGCCCCATTCGGCTGCTGATTATTAGCATTGTATTTTTTGTTTATTGTTCTCAATAAAAACAGTACATTTATATTTATTCTAGCATAAGTCGTATAATTATTGTTTCACATTTTTCTAAATAAAATTCAGGAATAGCAACCATGTACATAAAACTTAACATTTCATTATACTGATACATTCATGCACTCATATATTCAGATCAGTTATTTACACAATAATAAAATGATAGCAGGTACGCTTATTTGTAGATTACCACTTATGATTTACGAACGAATATTTTAAACTTTATTTTGTTGCCTTTTAAAGTATAAGTATAAATCACAGATCTGTGCATATTGATTTAATTGGGCGTAAATAATACAGTTTATCTCTGTACACCTAATGCTACAGTATGGAAGGCCTTATTGGTTTATTTTGTGTATTAGATAATGTAATAATATTATTTGTATGTATGTATCTAAAACATTTGTTAACATAGAATGGATTTCTCCAATAACTAAATAACTTTGACTGTATGTATGTAGTATTCAGATTAATACCATCTATCTTAGGTGATGGCGTGCCTATTTAACCGGGTTCAAGTCACGGTTGTCTTCTATGCTGACGATGAGTAATCCTTGCATTTAAGTATAATATTTCATTTTACAATTGTTCATCTGTATGTTAACTATAATTCTGCAAACAGGAGATACGTCGGTAAACGGCAAATGCAGATTCTGTACTATTACTCCTTAAATAACCAACTTCCGAATAAATTTTAAAGGGTCACGTTGGAATCTCCGGTCCCCATTGTTATACTTGTGACTTCATTGACTATCATTGCCGCCACTTGCCACGCCAATTCTTCTTTAGCCTGAAACAAGCACAGACATTTGTTAAGTATCTAGATATTTAAGAAGACTAAAATATTAATGGCGAACAAAAACATACTTTTTCCTTTTCATCGTAGTTTACAAACTTTTTCATTGTTTTTGTCAGTCCAGATTCTATGAAAACAAAATATCACGAGGCAATTAATTTACGTAATGGTGATTAACGCCATGTCAACGCATTAATGGCGATTAACCATGATATAAAATTATTAAGGTACCTTGTTTTAAAAATTCTAAATCAGCGTCTGATTCAAATTTCCCTAGTGAATTTACACGGCCCATGCTCAATTTGCTAAAGTAAAAATTAAAAGTTTACAAAATTGCACCAAACAGCTTTTGCTAGAATTTATGCGGATAAATTAATAGTTTTCTTACTTTTTCTTTTCCCTCTCTCTTAGACTAGAAGTCATTGTTTGGGCATTTGGTGATGGTAGACTTGTAGAGCTACTACTACAGGTACTTGTAGACTCTGAAAATACAATCATTCCTTACTTACAAATTGTTGATCATACACAATAAAATTGTACTTACTTAAAACGAAATAATGAATTTACCAGATCTTTTGTGGTTTTTTGATGGAAGGCTAAGTGAATTTATCAGATCGGAGAGAAAGGCTAAGAATAAGGAAGACTTTAGGAAACCGTCCAAACAGGTTACATGGAGAAAAGCAAATGCTTCCGCACAAGCTCCATCGAAACAGTGGGCAATTTCTTCATTAGAACAAATCAGACGCTCTACTTCACTACGGATTCCATCCCGAAATCCTAATGGCTGTGGAGCTTGTAAAGATATGTACCTGATAATGAAATAGTCAATTAAATGGTTTATAGGCATTGTAAGAGAACCATGAAAATAATATAAATATATTTATAATATTATTAAACTTTTCATTTACTTCTCGTAAAGCACCATCGCATCACTTTGAGCTAATTTTAAGTCTATTTTGCTCTCCTCCTGTGTGTTTGCAAACAAAAATTGTTCATAAAAATTTGTGGCTCCTAACCAAAACTCCAATACTGGTCGAATATCTTCCTGATCAACAAACTGCGAACCAAATTAAATACATTAATTGAGTCACTGACAATAGGATTTATAATAATATGCATGAGGGGTCAATCAAGTGTATTTTATCTTACCTCCATGAAGTAAAACAGAGCATTCTGATTTTTAAGGATGTCGTGTAAAGATACAGAATCACTATTAGTGAAGAAGTCCACTTGGCATTTGATATGGAACTTACTTTCCAAATAGCGTGGCAAATACCTGCAGAATAAGAAATAATAATCAATTGTAAGGGTACAAATAAGATAATTATGGTACATACATGAGCCATCCCAAAATGTACTTACTCTTTCTCTAAAGCTTGCCCCATCAGACTTTGTGCTTTTAATACCCACTGTAAAGCAGTTATTTTATCATCCTCAGAGTTCAGTACTGTTAGATCTAAATTTAAAGATGCTCTTTCGATTTGGAACTTAATTCGAAACAGTTCATCCTGGTCCCTGGATTTGGATTTGTTGCCTTCTCCGAAAGAACTGTTCTCATTATCCCAAACATCTTTAAGTGATCCAATTTTCTCCCAAAATATCAAAAGCTCTTCAACGCCATCACTTCTCAGAAATGCTACAAAATAGTCTCTCGCCCAAAATAAAATATTTTCAACGGTTGAAAAGATTCGCTTGTGAGATTGTGCTAGTATTTTCTTTGTCAGATCTGGTGGGGCTGCAAAGCTGCATAATGGTGGTTCTGAAATTATTGTTCCATGAGATTTTACTTTGGTGTCCTCCGAAACACCTAAAAATTTAAAACTTCTTTTAATAACGTACATTATAAATATTTCACAAAATGAAAATATTAATAACAAATCACCGTTTGTTTTCAGCTGATCAATGGGCGCTTCACTGGCTCGTTTTTTCCTGAAGAAGGGCATTGCAGCATTCCAATGAACAACATGATCTTCTTAAAAATAACTCTATAATACAGAGGTGGATTCCTCGTACTGAATCTGAAAATATGACAAATAAGATTCAGACCTACTTTATTATGTAATGTACCCTCCGGATATTAAAACATAAAGTAAATTAAGAAAGCGGCCTGCAGTTAATGTTAAGTAAAAAACTAACTACTGATATAGATTACAGACTGTCCTACAGGATAGGGTAGATGGGTGAGAGGAAGGTCGTAATTCGGTTATTATCTGTTAACTACTACTGATATAAACATTATACTATACATTTTAGTGATTGTAGAGCTTTAAACTATTCTACTGTATTGCAATGTTTGCATAATATTATTATTGCCTATGATTTATATTGTATTGTATTGAATATTTATAGTTAGTCATTTAGTGTACCTGAATATAGCAATTTGATAAATCGGTGAATTCGCTCCCGTTTGCGCGAAATAAAATGGCTAGATAAATAAAATCCAATCGCAAGCGATTCATATGGCTGCCTGGAAATCAAAATATAACGAGTTAGATTAAATAATGATTGACCATCACTATAATGTCAGATCGTTTCACTTGCTAACTAATGCAACAATAATAACGGTACTTTATTACTACAATGAAAATTTAGATAAATAAATTTTTGGTTTGTAAACCTACAGCCGACAGCAACGCGGAATAAATATAATACTGGACTGGAATTATATGAGCAGTAGCAATTGACGATGGAATTTTTGAATGTTGTCAGTTGTACGTTTATTTCTGATATTTGAATTCAATCGTCAATCAAGTCTTGAAATTCGATCCTGGCAAGTAGTTATGAGACGTATTAGATACATATAATTGGCCGCGGAACTCGGAACACTGGTGACTGGACTGGCTGGAGAATGAGCAATTGGAACTGGATAGTGATAATTTGATAGCCAATGCCAATTGTCGATAGTTCTTAGTTCATAAAATAGGCAACAAATCACGAATGACTCTATAATCAATAATTTACGATGCTAAAGTTTTGCTGGTTGTCAAAAATGACAAACAATAGTCAACGGTTAATGATATATTGGAGTTGGATTGGATTGGAAGTCAAAAGTAAGATAATGTAGTGGCAGTGGAGCTGATTGACGTTACCCGATTGTTTGTTGATGTTTTTGGTATTTACACTCTTATGGCCTCCGGACACTTTGAATTGATTACATTTTGGAAAAGCAGAACGATAAATTTTGGTAATGACGAGAGCACCAAAAGGTCAGTCAGTCGACAGTCAGTGTAGTGAAAGTGAATGTAATCTGAATAAATATTTTATTAATATTTGCCAGCATAAAAATACGAGAGAGAAGATCCTTCAATTTTATTTAACTTTTAAATTATCCTCTGTGGCTCATTGTGAATCTGGTCGCAATATTCAGATGGTACTGCTTCACACTTTCCCATAAGTAACGGTTGTGAACAATGCCCAACTAGCCCAACTACAGTAAAGTGGAGGTGCATTCTTGTCAAATATAATAAAGCATTATCCCACACTCTCACTCACATATATATTATCTAAATAAGTACTAATTAAATGCAAATGTTATTTGATTTTAAGAATAATCGTTTTCTCCGAAACAATCCGCCACACTGTAATAAAATAAATTCCTATCATTACTCCAATTTCGTTATGCACAGAATAATTTTGATTGTTTTGTGTTTTGGGCGACCGATATGGGGAAAACTAAAACCATGGCAAAAAGCAAAAATAAGAAAAGGATGATGCAAAATTCTTTGTAAGGCAAGGTAGCATAAAATTGCTCAATGAACATTGCAATTGGCGAAGTATAAAGTTATGGGTACATGTAATATGATTTTATTTTAGCATAGGTCCCGTCCGTTGAACGATTCTAGTTAAATATTATCTTTTGAACTTTAATCGTAGATTCAATTATATATAATTGTCGATACGAAAGCACTTCTCAAAATCAAGATTGTCGAATAACATTTTCAAAAAATTATCTTCGTTAACATTAAAAAAGACAGTAAGTACATATAATATTGTGCATGCTTAATTTTTCGTGTAGGTCTAGGTGTAGTGGTAGTTACCTATAAATGGCTATTGATTACTGATGTTTTAAGGTATATTATATCATGTATTTTGAAGTCTTACAGTTTATTTTATACACTGATTTTAAAATCATTATTTTGACTTTGGTTTTCTAGCAGTGATAACAAGTTGTCAGATTCTTCTATACTCACTGCTCTCAAAACATAAGGTATAGGTACCCAAGAACACGAAACCAAGGTTTAGAAGACAAAGCATTTGCGGGTATAATCCTTCCTGTATTATACAATTGAGTATTTAAGAGTTCTTGAAACTTGGCTCAAAGATTTTTTTGTTTTGTCCCTGTATTACATCAAATATGTTACGGGGACAATACTATCTGCCCTATAGTATAGCTAAAAGGGAAATAAGCAAGCTAGGCGGGCTAAACAAAAGCACATAAGATGCCAAACACATCTTGCTGTTTATTAAGTAGCGGAAGCTACTTTATACGATTACGTTGCTTGGGCGTCTGTCTGTCTGTCCGTCCGTAAACACGATAACTTTTGAACGGATTAAGATAAACCGTTCCCACTCAGTATACGTCCTTTGTGGGACGAGAGGACGACAACCTCCTATTACGGGGTCAACGGGTCACTGGGTTAGGTTAATTTGAAACATTGTTCAATTTACAGTAATACCGAATACATATGCATAAGTAGTGTGGAACCTACTGTTTTCAAAGATTTGCACCCACTTCTCCCGCGAAATTTGAATTGAGGTTCCACACTACTTGCATATTTACACAAACTGTCGATAGAGTTAGTTTGTGTCACTGTTTCACTGTTAACAGTTGCACTATTTCACTTCCGCTACTTATTTATGTACTGTCTTGACTGTTTTA